>PIJE02000558.1:92378-122378 GCA_002895965.2 Coryphaenoides rupestris | reverse complement strand
AAACAGGTGTGTGGTGGAGGCCATGGAGACCCAGCAGACAGACAGCTGCTGTTTACTCCACAAGCAGAAGGTCCGGCCTCCGGCGTCTGGAAGCCCAGTAGACGGAGACACAACACCTGAGGGACAGGACGGTCCTCAGGAAGGACAGGACGGTCCTCCCGGGTCCATGTTGTGTCTCCGTTTCCCCCCGACAACACCGTCCACGCGCAGCCCAGATAACACCACAGCACTACAAACGCTTTGCTATCCCTGTCACATGCCAGGCTGATGGGCTGCTGCTGCTGCTGCCGCTCCAGAGGGAGGTCAAGGGTCACCGTGCTCCAGTATTTCCGAGGAGCGGATGGTGGGCCGTTGAACCGGCAACCCTCCGAGGAAGATTGCAGCTCGAGGGAAGGTCAGAGGTCAGCTGACAGCTGGGGGGGGGGGGGGGTCGAACAGTGATCGTGGCAGTCGCTGAGTCAGGAGTGGAACTGTACCCTTAGTACTGAACACACAGAGACACAGACAGACAGACAGACAGACAGACAGACAGACAGACAGACAGACAGACGTTGCATGTGTTCCCTAAGACCTGACATCCATTCATCTCCCTGTTCTTGGCTCCATCTCTCTGGCCTGCAGCTAGCAGCACCACCGCGGCTACGCTAACATCACTCACTGGTCGTATAACATATGACGTCAAACCGAGGCGCCCGCCTGCGCTCAAACACTCACTGGCTAAATAAGGACAGGAAGCAGTCAGAGACATCGGGTGTGGACCTCGTAAACCATGATGTCATTAAGGAGCAGGTAGGGGTTAGGCAGTACAGAGACAGATCATTAAGGAGCAGGTAGGGGACAGGGGTCATCTTGCTCTGAGAGGCCTACAGGTCATTATGGATTGAACCCTGGAACCTGCCAGGAGTCAACACTATCCACCACCAAGGCTGTTGTTGTTGTTGTTGTTGTTGTTGTTGTCGTCAGTGTAACCAGACGGTAGCCTAGCAGCATGCTACAGTGTGTCTCCCAGCGTGTCCGGTCGGTCTCACCCAGGGCGGGAGGTCTGTGGTGGGCAGCCGGGCGTGCCTCTCGGCATCCTCCTGGGGCTGCAGGAAGGCCAGGGCCCGGTTGATGCGGTAGTCCTTCTTGCCGTGGTTCTTCTGCCACCAGAAGAGGACGGCCAGGCCCACCAGCACCCAGCTGAAGCTGAACTCCAGGTAGCCCAGCACGTAGATGGGGAAGATGACCAGGAAGGACTTGCCGAAGTTCACCCACATCTGGGAGACCTCAGTGAGCGAGGACTGGGGCTCATCCACGTCCAGGTCCAGCGGGGACCCGGGCGGACCCACCACCGGGGACCCGGGCGGACCCGGGGGGGCGCCCGTGGACCCGGGTACCTTGCTGCTGCTGCTGCTCATCTCCTGCTGTCAACAACTACTGAAAAACACAAACAACATATACACAGAGAGTTGACAAACTGCTCCTTGGAGCTGTTACTCTGGTAGACCTTCTGAACACACTAGTGGCCCGGGTTAGTTAGTCCCGGGGTTAGTTAGTCCCGGGGTTAGCTAGTCCCGGGGTTAGCTAGTCCGGGGTTAGTTAGTCCCGGAGTTAGCTAGTCCCGGGGTTAGCTAGTCCCGGGTTAGTTTAGGGTTTAGTGGGACTAATAAAGACTCAGTTGTAGCTCTGCGCCGTATCTTACGCGTACGGTTTCTATGTCTGCGTCGCCCTGCGGTGACGGCGCGCCGGCCGCTAGGGGAGTGTTGTGCGTCGTGTTGAGTTTCTTCGCCGCTGTGTTGAGTGTGTAGTTGAGTAGTTGAGTCCGCTGACCTAGTTGTGTAGTTGAGTAGTTGAGTAGTTGTGGAGTAGTTGAGGAGTGGACTAGTGGAGTAGTTGACTAGTTTATTAGTTGAGTAGTTGAGTAGTTGAGGAGTGGACTAGTGGAGTAGTTGCAGTAGTTGTGGAGTAGTTGAGGAGTGGACGTGGAGTGTTGAGTAGTTGAGTAGTTGCCTAAGTTGAGTTGTTGTGGAGTGGACTAGTTGAGTAGTTGTGTAGTGAGTAGTTGTGTAGTGGACTAGTTGTGTAGGTGTGTAGTGGACTAGTTTAGTAGTTGTGTAGTTGAGTAGTGGACTAGTTTAGTAGTGGACTAGTTGTGTAGTTGAGTAGGGACTAGTTGTGTGTGGACAAGTTGAGTAGTGGACTACTTGTGTAGTTGAGTAGTGGACTAGTTGAGTAGTGGACTAGTTGTGTAGTGGGACTAGTTGTGTCGTTGAGTAGTGGACTAGTTGTGTTGTGAGTAGTGGACTAGTTGTGCAGTTGAGTAGTGGACTAGTTGTGTAGTTGAGTAGTGGACTAGTTTGAGTAGTGGACTAGTTGTGTAGTGACTAGTTGTGTCGTTGAGTAGTGGACTAGTTGTGTCGTTGAGTTAGTGGACTAGTTGTGCAGTTGAGTAGTAACTAGTTGACTAGTTGATCACAAACGACGCATGGTGCTGATGACTTCCGTGTAAAGCTGAGTATTTAAGTGACTGAAGGACGTATCAGGAAGTGGCGCCCAGCGAACCAATCACAGCCCGGGAGCTCTGCGTCACTGCGTGTAGACTACGCGTAGTCTCGTAATCTACGTGTTGTCTACACGTAGACTACGCTTAGTCTTACGTATAGACAACACGTAGCTACGCGTTGTCTACGTGTAGTCTACGTTGTAGTCTACACGTAGCTTACGTGCGTAGAATACACGTAGACAACACGTAGGTTACGCGTAGACAACACGTAGCTACGCGTTTGTCTACGTGTAGTCTACGTGTAGTCTACACGTAGCTTACGTGCGTAGATACACGTAGACAACACGTAGGTTACGCGTAGACTAAGCGTAGTCTCCGTGTTGTCACACGTAGACTACACAGAGACAACACGTAGACTACGGTTAGGCTACACGACTACACGTCAACTACGTGTAAGCTACGGCGTACGGTACGTACGTGTAGTCTACGTAGCAGAACTATACATGGCCTGATAATGAGGCAACATCCCGTCAAAACACGACGACGACAACAACAACAACACGACAACAACAACAACACGACAAAACACCCACTGTCGCTGCCACGTCCGCTCCGTAGCGGAGCTGAATCACTGTCCCGTCCGCTGCTCCTCCTCTCAGCTGCTGCGCGCTGCTCTCCCCGCCCGACGCGCACTCAGCTGGGCGGCGGGAGGCCCGCCCCCTCTCCTCCAGGCCCCTGCCCCTCCTCCAGGCTCCTCATCCCCCCTCCTCCAGGCCCCTCCAGGCTCTCTCACCCCCCCTCCTCCCCCCCTCCAGGCTCCTCCCCCCCTCCTCCAGGCCCCTCCCCTCCTCCTCCTCCAGGCTCCTCACCGCCCCTCCTCCAGGCTCCTCCCCCCTCCTCCACCCCTCCCCCCCCCTCCACCCTCCCTCCTCCCCCTCCCCCCCTCCCTCCTCCCCCTCCTCACCCTCCTCCAGGCCCCTCCAGGCCCCTCCAGGCTCCTCTCCCCCTCCTCCAGGCCCCTCCCCTCCTCCTTCAGGCATCATATATAATAATATTAATAATATTATTATTATTATTATATGGTGGAGTTATAACATACGATACACAATACAATATGCCTTCAATTCAAATAGAATCAAATATGATTTAAGAGATGAGGGGGGGAGAGAGGGAGGAGCGAGAGAGAGAGCGAGAGAGAGAGAGTAGATCAGAGAAGGTCCAACACCAGGTCTTGACGCGTTCATTCAGTCCACACAGTGTAACGAATGCATGCGAGGCACAGTGGTTTTACGAGCTCTCCTAAGCCGACTGGGAGAGCGTGAGTCCGTCAACAATCTTCACAATCCTGCCGTGAGTCACGGGACTGCTTTGTTTGTGTCTGCTGGAGACGTCGCGAGTTTGAATGTTTGGAAGTCTGTCCTCCAGGGAGAGAACCACCCACACACACACACGCACACACACACACACACACACACACACACCCGGCCTGCCAGCAGCATGCAGACCGAGCCCCATTCCTGGGATATCAGATCATCACTCCTGGCAGCCAGAAGAGCATGGCTGGAAGGATTCAGTCAACTCTTTCAGCACATGCCTTTACCCCAAGACTTAGAATCCAGGGACAGGTCTTTAAGGAGCAGGTAGGGGTTAGGCAGTACAGCGACAGGTCATTAAGGAGCAGGCAGGGGTTAGACAGTACAGAGACAGGTCATTAAGGAGCAGGTAGGGGTTAGACAGTACAGAGACAGGTCATTAAGGAGCAGGTAGGGGTGAGACGGTACAGAGACAGGTCATTAAGGAGCAGGTAGGGGTTAGACAGTACAGAGACAGGTCATGATTCTCTAATAAGTCCTCAGACTTGGCGCTCTGGTTGTTGTGATATGTGATTATGGGGGCGGGGTTGCTATGACAACCATGCCAGGACTTGACGGGATTCCAAGATGGTTGCATATCTCTGTGCCGGCTACGCCCGGTAATCTCCCACCTCCTTCTGCTTCAGAGCCGGCGTGGTGAAGATCACCGGATGTTGACATAAGATCACTATCTCCATGTTGGAGCTCAAAAGAATAAACAATAAAAATGACCGACTTCCCTAATCTAGAATGTTAACGGTGAAACTCTGCTAAGCAGGCCGGTGACAAGGTCAACTCAAAGTGATTAACTTAAAGCACTACTATTATAGCGCCAGGTGTGAGCAGGATTAGCCATGCCTAGCGGTTTCACAAACTGGTTGGAATGGCCCCACGTGACATCACAAGTGGGAGTGTGTCCACCTAGAAGTATGGTGGCTAGATCAGCCTGCCAGTTGCTGCGGTCCACACTGGGTGAGGCTGGTGGGCTGATCTATCCACCATACTTCTAGGAGGTGGATGCTCCCACTTGTGATGTCATGCAGACGTGATGTTGATTGAGCACAACAACAACAACACAAGGGCACAGAGCAGGTAAACCTGAGAGGATTATTGGCCCTCAGATCCGAGGCAATCGCCCCCACCACCCCCTCCCCACCAGCACAGATGACCTCTGACCCCATAATCAGTGGTTGCCTCTCGACCAATCATTATCATCTCCTGTTCTGCCGGTGACCCGACGTAGCCGGGATAACCTGCTCAAAGTTCTCCACTCAGAGGAGCAGGAGGAGAGAGAGAGGAGGAGGAGGGGCAGGAGGAGAGAGGAGGAGAGAGAGGAGGAGGAGGAGCAGGAGGAGGGAGAGAGGAGGAGGAGCAGGAGAGAGAGGAGGAGGAGGAGCAGGAGGAGAGAGAGAGGAGGAGGAGCAGGAGAGAGAGGAGGAGAGAGAGGAGGAGGAGGAGCAGGAGGAGAGAGAGAGGAGGAGGAGCAGGAGAGAGAGGAGGAGGAGCAGGGGGAGAGAGAGGAGGAGGAGGAGCAGGGGGAGAGAGAGGAGGAGGAGGAGCAGGAGGAGAGAGAGGAGGAGGAGGATTGAGAGGAGGAGGATGAGCAGGGGGAGAGAGGAGGAGGAGGAGCAGGAGAAGGAGGAGGAGCAGAAACAGGTGTGTGGTGGAGGCCATGGAGACCCAGCAGACAGACAGCTGCTGTTTACTCCACAAGCAGAAGGTCCGGCCTCCGGCGTCTGGAAGCCCAGTAGACGGAGACACAACACCTGAGGGAAAGGACGGTCCTCAGGAAGGACAGGACGGTCCTCCCGGGTCCATGTTGTGTCTCCGTTTCCCCCCGACAACACCGTCCACGCGCAGCCCAGATAACACCACAGCACTACAAACGCTTTGCTATCCCTGTCACATGCCAGGCTGATGGGCTGCTGCTGCTGCTGCCGCTCCAGAGGGAGGTCAAGGGTCACCGTGCTCCAGTATTTCCGAGGAGCGGATGGTGGGCCGTTGAACCGGCAACCCTCCGAGGAAGATTGCAGCTCGAGGGAAGGTCAGAGGTCAGCTGACAGCTGGGGGGGGGGGGGGGTCGAACAGTGATCGTGGCAGTCGCTGAGTCAGGAGTGGAACTGTACCCTTAGTACTGAACACACAGAGACACAGACAGACAGACAGACAGACAGACAGACAGGTGTTGCATGTGTTCCCTAAGACCTGACATCCATTCATCTCCCTGCTCTTGGCTCCATCTCTCTGGCCTGCAGCTAGCAGCACCACCGCGGCTACGCTAACATCACTCACTGGTCGTATAACATATGACGTCAAACCGAGGCGCCCGCCTGCGCTCAAACACTCACTGGCTAAATAAGGACAGGAAGCAGTCAGAGACATCGGGTGTGGACCTCGTAAACCATGATGTCATTAAGGAGCAGGTAGGGGTTAGACAGTACAGAGACAGATCATTAAGGAGCAGGTAGGGGACAGGGGTCATCTTGCTCTGAGAGGCCTACAGGTCATTATGGATTGAACCCTGGAACCTGCCAGGAGTCAACACTATCCACCACCAAGGCTGTTGTTGTTGTTGTTGTTGTTGTCGTCAGTGTAACCAGACGGTAGCCTAGCAGCATGCTACAGTGTGTCTCCCAGCGTGTCCGGTCGGTCTCACCCAGGGCGGGAGGTCTGTGGTGGGCAGCCGGGCGTGCCTCTCGGCATCCTCCTGGGGCTGCAGGAAGGCCAGGGCCCGGTTGATGCGGTAGTCCTTCTTGCCGTGGTTCTTCTGCCACCAGAAGAGGACGGCCAGGCCCACCAGCACCCAGCTGAAGCTGAACTCCAGGTAGCCCAGCACGTAGATGGGGAAGATGACCAGGAAGGACTTGCCGAAGTTCACCCACATCTGGGAGACCTCAGTGAGCGAGGACTGGGGCTCATCCACGTCCAGGTCCAGCGGGGACCCGGGCGGACCCACCACCGGGGACCCGGGCGGACCCGGGGGGGCGCCCGTGGACCCGGGTACCTTGCTGCTGCTGCTGCTCATCTCCTGCTGTCAACAACTACTGAAAAACACAAACAACATATACACAGAGAGTTGACAAACTGCTCCTTGGAGCTGTTACTCTGGTAGACCTTCTGAACACACTAGTGGCCCGGGTTAGTTAGTCCCCGGGGTTAGTTAGTCCCGGGGTTAGCTAGTCCCGGGGTTAGCTAGTCCCGGGTTAGCTAGTCCCGGGGTTAGTTAGTCCCGGGGTTAGCTAGTCCGGGGTTAGTTAGTCCCGGAGTTAGCTAGTCCCGGGGTTAGCTAGTCCCGGGTTAGTTTAGGGTTTAGTGGGACTAATAAAGACTCAGTTGTAGCTCTGCGCCGTATCTTACGCGTACGGTTTCTATGTCTGCGTCGCCCTGCGGTGACGGCGCCCGGCCGCTAGGGGAGTGTTGGTGGCGTCGTGTTGAGTTTCTTCGCCGCTGTGTTGAGTGTGTAGTTGAGTAGTTGAGTCGCTGACTAGTTGTGTAGTTGAGTAGTTGAGTAGTTGTGGAGTAGTTGAGGAGTGGACTAGTGGAGTAGTTGACTAGTTATGTAGTTGAGTAGTTGAGTAGTTGAGGAGTGGACTAGTGGAGTAGTTGAGTAGTTGTGGAGTAGTTGAGGAGTGGACTAGTGGAGTAGTTGAGTAGTTGAGTAGTTGCCTAGTTGAGTTGTTGTGGAGTGGACTAGTTGAGTAGTTGTGTAGTTGAGTAGTTGTGTAGTGGACTAGTTGTGTAGGTGTGTAGTGGACTAGTTTAGTAGTTGTGTAGTTGAGTAGTGGACTAGTTTAGTAGTGGACTAGTTGTGTAGTTGAGTAGTGGACTAGTTGTGTAGTGGACAAGTTGAGTAGTGGACTACTTGTGTAGTTGAGTAGTGGACTAGTTGAGTAGTGGACTAGTTGTGTAGTGGACTAGTTGTGTCGTTGAGTAGTGGACTAGTTGTGTTGTTGAGTAGTGGACTAGTTGTGCAGTTGAGTAGTGGACTAGTTGTGTAGTTGAGTAGTGGACTAGTTGAGTAGTGGACTAGTTGTGTAGTGGACTAGTTGTGTCGTTGAGTAGTGGACTAGTTGTGTCGTAGTTGACTAGTTTGAATTGAAGGCATATTGTATTGTGTATCGTATGTTATAACTCCACCATATAATAATAATAATAATATTATTAATATTATTATATATGATGCCTGAAGGAGGAGGGGAGGGGCCTGGAGGAGGGGGCAGAGGAGCCTGGAGGAGGTGGAGGAGCCTGGAGGAGGGGAGGAGGGGGAGGAGCCTGGAGTGGCCTGGAGGAGGGGGAGGAGGGGCCTGGAGGAGGGGGGGAGGGGCCTGGAGGGGGGGGAGGAGCCTGGAGGAGGGGCGGTGAGGAGCCTGGAGGAGGAGGAGGGGAGGGGCCTGGAGGAGGGGGGAGGAGGAGGGCCTGGAGGGGCCTGGAGGAGGGGGGGTGAGGAGCCTGGAGGGGCCTGGAGGAGGGGGGGTGAAGAGCCTGGAGGGGCCTGGAGGAGGGGGGATGAGGAGCCTGGAGGAGGGGCAGGGGCCTGGAGGAGAGGGGGCGGGCCTCCCGCCGCCCAGCTGAGTGCGCGTCGGGCGGGGAGAGCAGCGCGCAGCAGCTGAGAGGAGGAGCAGCGGGACGGGACAGTGATTCAGCTCCGCTACGGAGCGGAAGTGGCAGCGGACAGGTGGGTGTTGTTGTCGTGTTGTTGTTGTTGTCGTCGTCGTGTTTTGACGGGATGTTGCCTCATTATCAGGCCAATGTATAGTTCTGCTACGTAGACTACACGTACGTACCGTACGCCGTAGCTTACACGTAGTTGACGTGTAGTCGTGTAGCCTAACCGTAGTCTACGTGTTGTCTCTGTGTAGTCTACGTGTGACAACACGGAGACTACGCTTAGTCTACGCGTAACCTACGTGTTGTCTACGTGTATCTACGCACGTAAGCTACGTGTAGACTACACGTAGACTACACGTAGACAACGCGTAGCTACGTGTTGTCTACGCGTAACCTACGTGTTGTCTACGTGTATCTACGCACGTAAGCTACGTGTAGACTACACGTAGACTACACGTAGACAACGCGTAGCTACGTGTTGTCTATACGTAGACTAAGCGTAGTCTACGTGTAGACAACACGTAGATTACGAGACTACGCGTAGTCTACACGCAGTGACGCAGAGCTCCCGGGCTGTGATTGGTTCGCTGGGCGCCACTTCCTGATACGTCCTTCAGTCACTTAAATACTCAGCTTGTACACGGAAGTCATCAGCACCATGCGTCGTTTGTGATCAACTAGTCAACTAGTTCACTACTCAACTGCACAACTAGTCCACTACTCAACACACAACTAGTCCACTCTCAACGACACAACTCCCTACCCTCCAGGCTCCTCTGCCCCCTCCTCCAGGCCCCTCCCCTCCTCCTTCAGGCATCATATATAATAATATTAATAATATTATTATTATTATTATATGGTGGAGTTATAACATACGATACACAATACAATATGCCTTCAATTCAAATAGAATCAAATATGATTTAATTAAATACAACCAAACATCATCACAACATAACACAATACAACAGATATATTACAATACAACAAATATATTACAATACTACAAATAACATTATAATACAGTATCATCAAAATATATCATATAATACAAGAAGTATTGAATTGATATACATATAACACACACACACACATACATACACGCAGACACACACACACACACACACACAGACACGCAGACACACACAGACACGCAGACACACACACACACACAGACACAGACACACGCACGCACGCACGCACACATATATACATGCATACACATACATACACACACATACACACATATACACACACAGACATACACACACACACAGACACACACACACACACACACACACACACACACACACACACACACACACACACACACACACACACACACACACACACACACACAGCAGGTTGTGGTGTCCTATTGGACAGAACACACCTGTCACCGCTAGAGGGCGGCGTTGCCTTAAAGTTACAACAAGACACACCTACACACACACACCCACACACACACACACACAGTAGTGAGTGAGTTCCTCACATGTTAACAACATAGTTCACACACTAGAGTACAGAGTAGAGAGAGTAGAGTGGTGGAGGTGGTGTTAGAGGTGGTGGTGTAGGTGATGGTGGTGGTGTTGGTGGAGGGTGGTGGAGGTGGTGGTGAAGGTGGAGGTGGTGTAGAGGTGGAGGTGATGGTGGGCGGTGGTGGTGGTGGTGGTGATGGTGGTGGAGGAGGTGGAGGTGGTGGAGCTGGTGGTGGAGGAGGTGGTGCTAGAGGTGGAGGTGATGGTGGTGGTGTAGGTGGTGTAAGTGGGGTGTTAGCATAAATCATGGGTCTCTTGGTGTCTCGCCAGCAGTCACTTCAAAGACACCAACTGGAGTCACTGGAGCCCACATTTCACATTCATTCATTTACATTCTGCTATTTTGCATCAGCAGGAAGTTTTTGAATATTTTTTCCCCTTCTTCTGTTGAGCTGATTTGATCTGCATCATGTTGGGCTCCCGAACCCGGTCATCGATTCCCCCCCCCCTGAGGGAGTGTTCCGGATCACCGATGTTTGATCCCCGGCGACTCCTTCGGGAAACCAAACCCGTTCTGCTGTGTTCTGTAGCCCAGAGGAGTCAGTGTGGACGGGGTTTGCGTCTGTCTGTGTGGTCAAGTCAAGTCAAGTCAAGTCAAGTCAAATGCATCGTCCTCAAGGGGAGATTGGTGTGCAGCTGAGGTCACATCACATAAAAAACATTAAAAAAAAAACCCACTAGACTGTCCTACTGACCACTAGACTGTCCTACTGACCACCACACTGTTCTACTGACCACCACACTGTTCTACTGACCACTAGACTGTCCTACTGACCACCACACTGTTCTACTGACCACCACACTGTTCTACTGACCACTAGACTGTCCTACTGACCACCACACTGTTCTACTGACCACCACACTGTTCTACTGACCACTAGACTGTCCTACTGACCACTAGACTGTCCTACTGACCACTAGACTATCATACTGACCACTAGACTATCATACTGACCACTAGACTGCCCTACTGACCATAGAGAAGGGAAGGAAGGAATGAAAGGGAATTAAGGAAGGGAGGAGAGGAAGGGAGGAAGCAGATCTTGTTTATCCTTCAGGTCAACCAGACGAGACCAGAGATCATGTGATCATAAACACTTCACTTGTGTCTAATCACCTCCTGCATAATAATAATATGAATAATAAGATTCATAAGATGAATAATAATAATAAGTATAGTAATACTAATATTATTATTATTATTATTATTATTATTATTATTATTATATATTAATATAATAATAATATAATAATATGTATAATAATATTAATATTAATATTAATATTAATAATAATATAGTTCACACCTGCAGGGAAGCGAGTGAATGGAGCCATCTCTCAGTGAAGCTCTCTCTGTCTGTCTCTCTCGCTCTCTCTCACTCTCTCTCTCTCACTCTCTCTCTCTACTCCTCTTCCTCCCCTCTCTCTGCGTGTGTGTGTGTGTGTGTGTGTGTGTGTGTGTGTGTGTGTGTGTGTGAGTGTGTGATTCTTCCACATCTTCATCAGATGGATCGTGAGGATGACGGCTGAAGGTTCTCTCGGTGGAACATTGTTGAGTCCACAGCGCACCTCCTCTGGAGGGTTACTTCTCCTCCTGCTGCTCCTCCTGCTCCTCCCCTGAGGAGCGCGGGTCTCCTGGTCAAGATGAAGAGTGTCCTCCTCCTCCTCCTCCTCTCCCTCGCTGCGGTAAGTTGTTCTTCTTAATTGATTATAAATGCGTAATGAGGTCTTATTCTCATATTCATGTAATCACAAGATGACGTTTAAGGACTGAAACATATATATATTTATGTTATATATATGTTATATGTGTTATATACAGTATATATATGTTTTATCTGCTGGACGAGGGACCTGAAGAAGTTAACTAGCAAATTAATTTGTTAACTAATATGTATATATATGATATGCATCATATAACTGGTATACATATGTATATATATGATATGCATTATATAACTGATATATATGTATGTATATTTATATATATGATATGCATCATATAACTGATATTTATATATATATCTATCTATTCTAAGCTTCTAAACTCATAAAGCAGAAGGAAAGACAAATACTGACATGACGGATATTACTGTAGTTGTGAATGTGGCCTTAATATTAACGACTTAAACTTACATTTTAGATCTTACATTACAGTTAGGAGTGAAGGGAAGGGACTCCTCTCCTCCTCTCCTCTCCTCTCCTCCTCTCCTCTCCCCTAACCCTCCAGCAATTAAGTAATTAACATGACATTTAGGAGGTTAGGGTGGAGGAACGGTGCGCGTTCTCTCTACCTTCCCTCTCTCTCCAATGTGTTCTCTCTCCAGTTCTTATAGTTACATTTGCATACTTACTTACATTTACATTTAGGGCATTTGGCAGACGCTTTTATCCAAAGACTTACAAAGAGTACATTTTTTGAAGGAGAGGCAGTTGGAGGAGGAGGAGGAGGAAGAGGAGGAAGAGGAGAAGGAGGAGGGAGGTGGAGGAGGAGAGAGAGAGAGTTGGAGGAGGAGGAGGAGGAGGAGGAGGAGGAGGAGGAGAAAGAGGAGGAGGAGGAGGGAGGAGGAGAGAGGAGGGGGGAGAGGGAGAGGAGGGGGAGGTGAGGAAGGAGAGAGGAGAGGAGGGGGGGTGAAGAGCCTGGAGGGGCCTGGAGGAGGGGGGATGAGGAGCCTGGAGGAGGGGCAGGGGCCTGGAGGAGAGGGGGCGGGCCTCCCGCCGCCCAGCTGAGTGCGCGTCGGGCGGGGAGAGCAGCGCGCAGCAGCTGAGAGGAGGAGCAGCGGGACGGGACAGTGATTCAGCTCCGCTACGGAGCGGAAGTGGCAGCGGACAGGTGGGTGTTGTTGTCGTGTTGTTGTTGTTGTCGTCGTCGTGTTTTGACGGGATGTTGCCTCATTATCAGGCCAATGTATAGTTCTGCTACGTAGACTACACGTACGTACCGTACGCCGTAGCTTACACGTAGTTGACGTGTAGTCGTGTAGCCTAACCGTAGTCTACGTGTTGTCTCTGTGTAGTCTACGTGTGACAACACGGAGACTACGCTTAGTCTACGCGTAACCTACGTGTTGTCTACGTGTATCTACGCACGTAAGCTACGTGTAGACTACACGTAGACTACACGTAGACAACGCGTAGCTACGTGTTGTCTACGCGTAACCTACGTGTTGTCTACGTGTATCTACGCACGTAAGCTACGTGTAGACTACACGTAGACTACACGTAGACAACGCGTAGCTACGTGTTGTCTATACGTAGACTAAGCGTAGTCTACGTGTAGACAACACGTAGATTACGAGACTACGCGTAGTCTACACGCAGTGACGCAGAGCTCCCGGGCTGTGATTGGTTCGCTGGGCGCCACTTCCTGATACGTCCTTCAGTCACTTAAATACTCAGCTTGTACACGGAAGTCATCAGCACCATGCGTCGTTTGTGATCAACTAGTCAACTAGTTCACTACTCAACTAGTCCACTACTCAACGACACAACTAGTCCACTACTCAACGACACAACTAGTCCACTACTCAACGACACAACTAGTCCACTACTCAACGACACAACTAGTCCACTACTCAACGACACAACTAGTCCACTACTCAACGACACAACTAGTCCACCTCACAACGTCCACCTCCTCCAGGCTCCTCCGCTCCTCCAGGCTCCTCTGCCCCCTCCTCCAGGCCCCTCCCCTCCTCCTTCAGGCATCATATATAATAATATTAATAATATTATTATTATTATTATATGGTGGAGTTATAACATACGATACACAATACAATATGCCTTCAATTCAAATAGAATCAAATATGATTTAATTAAATACAACCAAACATCATCACAACATAACACAATACAACAGATATATTACAATACAACAAATATATTACAATACTACAAATAACATTATAATACAGTATCATCAAAATATATCATATAATACAAGAAGTATTGAATTGATATACATATAACACACACACACATACATACACGCAGACACACACACACACACACACACAGACACGCAGACACACACAGACACGCAGACACACACACACACACAGACACAGACACACGCACGCACGCACGCACACATATATACATGCATACACATACATACACACACATACACACATATACACACACAGACATACACGCACACATACAGACACACATACATACACACACACACAGACACACATACATACACACACGCACACACACACACACACACACACACACACACACACACACACACAGCAGGTTGTGGTGTCCTATTGGACAGAACACACCTGTCACCGCTAGAGGGCGGCGTTGCCTTAAAGTTACAACAAGACACACCTACACACACACACCCACACACACACACACACAGTAGTGAGTGAGTTCCTCACATGTTAACAACATAGTTCACACACTAGAGTACAGAGTAGAGAGAGTAGAGTGGTGGAGGTGGTGTTAGAGGTGGTGGTGTAGGTGATGGTGGTGGTGTTGGTGGAGGTGGTGATGGTGGAGGTGGTGGTGATGGTGGAGGAGGTGGAGGTGGTGCTAGAGGTGGAGGTGATGGTGCAGGTGGAGGTGGTGGTGGTGGTGGTGATGGTGGTGGAGGAGGTGGAGGTGGTGGAGCTGGTGGTGGAGGAGGTGGTGCTAGAGGTGGAGGTGATGGTGGTGGTGTAGGTGGTGTAAGTGGGGTGTTAGCATAAATCATGGGTCTCTTGGTGTCTCGCCAGCAGTCACTTCAAAGACACCAACTGGAGTCACTGGAGCCCACATTTCACATTCATTCATTTACATTCTGCTATTTTGCATCAGCAGGAAGTTTTTGAATATTTTTTCCCCTTCTTCTGTTGAGCTGATTTGATCTGCATCATGTTGGGCTCCCGAACCCGGTCATCGATTCCCCCCCCCCTGAGGGAGTGTTCCGGATCACCGATGTTTGATCCCCGGCGACTCCTTCGGGAAACCAAACCCGTTCTGCTGTGTTCTGTAGCCCAGAGGAGTCAGTGTGGACGGGGTTTGCGTCTGTCTGTGTGGTCAAGTCAAGTCAAGTCAAGTCAAGTCAAATGCATCGTCCTCAAGGGGAGATTGGTGTGCAGCTGAGGTCACATCACATAAAAAACATTAAAAAAAAAAAACACTAGACTGTCCTACTGACCACTAGACTGTCCTACTGACCACCACACTGTTCTACTGACCACCACACTGTTCTACTGACCACTAGACTGTCCTACTGACCACCACACTGTCCTACTGACCACCAGACTATCCTACTGACCACTAGACTGTCCTACTGACCACTAGACTATCATACTGACCACTAGACTATCATACTGACCACTAGACTGCCCTACTGACCATAGAGAAGGGAAGGAAGGAATGAAAGGGAATTAAGGAAGGGAGGAGAGGAAGGGAGGAAGCAGATCTTGTTTATCCTTCAGGTCAACCAGACGAGACCAGAGATCATGTGATCATAAACACTTCACTTGTGTCTAATCACCTCCTGCATAATAATAATATGAATAATAAGATTCATAAGATGAATAATAATAATAAGTATAGTAATACTAATATTATTATTATTATTATTATTATTATTATTATTATTATTATTATTAATAATAATAATAATAATAATAATAATAATAATAATTGTGATAAGTATAATATTAATATTAATATTAATATTAATAATAATATAGTTCACACCTGCAGGGAAGCGAGTGAATGGAGCCATCTCTCAGTGAAGCTCTCTCTGTCTGTCTCTCTCGCTCTCTCTCACTCTCTCTCTCTCACTCTCTCTCTCTACTCCTCTTCCTCCCCTCTCTCTGCGTGTGTGTGTGTGTGTGAGTGTGTGTGTGTGTGTGTGTGTGTGTGTGTGAGTGTGTGATTCTTCCACATCTTCATCAGATGGATCGTGAGGATGACGGCTGAAGGTTCTCTCGGTGGAACATTGTTGAGTCCACAGCGCACCTCCTCTGGAGGGTTACTTCTCCTCCTGCTGCTCCTCCTGCTCCTCCCCTGAGGAGCGCGGGTCTCCTGGTCAAGATGAAGAGTGTCCTCCTCCTCCTCCTCCTCTCCCTCGCTGCGGTAAGTTGTTCTTCTTAATTGATTATAAATGCGTAATGAGGTCTTATTCTCATATTCATGTAATCACAAGATGACGTTTAAGGACTGAAACATATATATATTTATGTTATATATATGTTATATGTGTTATATACAGTATATATATGTTTTATCTGCTGGACGAGGGACCTGAAGAAGTTAACTAGCAAATTAATTTGTTAACTAATATGTATATATATGATATGCATCATATAACTGGTATACATATGTATATATATGATATGCATTATATAACTGATATATATGTATGTATATTTATATATATGATATGCATCATATAACTGATATTTATATATATATCTATCTATTCTAAGCTTCTAAACTCATAAAGCAGAAGGAAAGACAAATACTGACATGACGGATATTACTGTAGTTGTGAATGTGGCCTTAATATTAACGACTTAAACTTACATTTTAGATCTTACATTACAGTTAGGAGTGAAGGGAAGGGACTCCTCTCCTCCTCTCCTCTCCTCTCCTCCTCTCCTCTCCCCTAACCCTCCAGCAATTAAGTAATTAAATAAGTTGATCATTACTTTTCCATTTACATTTAGGGCATTTGGCGCTTTTATCCAAAGCGACTTACAAAGAGTACATTTGTTGAAGGAGAGGCAGCAATATATCACTGTGGTACCTGAAGATAAGAATAGAGCTGTTTTCGAGCATTCATATTTACGAGACGAATAGAACGAGTTTCATAATTGCCAAGTTGCCTGCATAAGTAGCTGGGCAGGCGTGCAATTCTAAGCATGATACAACATCTGAGAACGAACAACAATGCTAAGTGCCATTAATAAGTGTTAAGACATATAAACACGCAGGTTAGTGCTGGGGGGGGTTATGTAGAGTCCAGGTGAACTCTGAACAGGTGGGTCTTGAGTCTCTTGCGGAAGCTGGCGAGCGGACGATCAAATCATTTATGGAATAACAAAACATTTAATAACCAATAACACTGCACCTCACTGTTATCCAAGAGGCCTGCTAATAAAGTTGTGTTTATGCAGCTGTGTATTAAGATAACAATAACACAATAACAACCAACAACAACACAAGACAGCTCTAGAAGGGTCCGGGATCACTCCTTGATGCCAGGTTTCATAGCAGCGAAGTCCTCACGTTGTCACGGCAACGGACTCAGGGCATAACTTTAACAAACACACAGGAGCTAGCAGGTCACCCGGAGAACAGGGCTCACATCAACACAAATATCAGCTCATTATTATGGTCCGTCTCTCTGTCTCTCTGTCTCTCTTCTCCTCCTCTCCTTTCTCTCTGTCTCTCTGTCTCTCTGCCAGGGAGTTTTAGCCGCTGGAGCAACAACATATATGCTTTACAAAACCCAGGGATGACTTCACTAGTAGAGACATTTGATCAGACTACAAAGTACAACTTTTTTACTTATAGGATGAAATTGCTGACCACTTTCTAACTGTTACTGAGACAGACAGGCTGACAGGACAGACAGAGGGACGGAGAGACAGACAGGCTGACAGACAGACAGACACAGAGGGAGGGAGAGAGAGACAGGCTGACAGACAGACAGACAGAGGAGGGAGAGACAGACAGGCTGACAGACAGACAGGACAGAGGGAGGGAGAGACAGACAGGCTGACAGACAGACAGACAGAGGGAGGAGAGACAGACAGGCTGACAGACAAGCTGACAGACAGACAGACAGAGGGAGGGAGAGACAGACAGGCTGACAGACAGACAGACAGACAGACAGAGGGAGGGAGAGACAGACAGGCTGACAGACAGACAGACAGACAGACAGAGGGAGGGAGAGACAGACAGGCTGACAGGCTGTTAGTACTTTATTAAGAATGTATAACATATGACATGTTTAGTACTTAGTTAGTACTTTATTAATAATATATGGAGCCCATGCCTTCCTTTTGCTTGATTAAACATAATTATTTCTTATCAGGTCATTTTTTCTGGTCATTTTAATTATTTGTGCAGGTTAGAAAGAATGATTTGGCCAGTTGTATTTGATAAAGTGAACGATCTGATACTGCAGTTACTATCTTTATACTGCAGTACGATCTGTATACCTGCAGTACTATCTGTATACCTGCAGTACATCTGTATACCTGCAGTACGATCTGTATACCTCAGTCGATCTGATACCTGCCAGTAGCGATCTGGTTCATACCTGCAGTACGATCTGTATAACCTGCAGTACTATTGTTACCTGCAGTACGTCCTGTATACCTGCAGTACGATCTGTATACCTGCAGTACGATCTGTATACTGCAGTACGATCTGATACCTGCAGTACGATCTGTATACCTGCAGTACGATCTGTATACCTGCAGTACTATCTGTATACCTGCAGTACGATCTGTATACCTGCAGTACTATCTGTATACCTGCAGTACGATCTGTATACCTGCAGTACTATCTGTATACCTGCAGTACGATCTGTATACCTGCAGTACTATCTGTATACCTGCAGTACGATCTGTATACCTGCAGTACTATCTGTATACCTGCAGTACCTGCACTTTGGACAAAAGCCTCTGGCAAATTCCCTAAATGTAAAAGTACAGTCCTATCAGCCCTACCTTCTGTAAGTCGTGTTAGGTGAGAGCATCTCAACAGCAGTGTGTGTGTGTGTGCGTGTGTGTTTGGTGAGGTGGGAGTGTGTGTGGGAAGAGGATGAAGAAGAGAAATGCATGATGAGAAAGAGGAAGGAGGAGTCTGAATCAGTTGGTTTGTAATCACTGAGTCTGGAGCCTCGCAGCTACATGGAGGAAATCCTCATACATCGACTCACAGTCACCACTCAGACACTCAGGACACCCATTCATACAGCCGACCACGGAGTCAACCATGCAAGGCAACAGCCAGCTGGTCAGGAGCAGGTAGGTTAGGTGGTGTCTTGCTCAGGGACACCTCCACACTTAGCTAGGAGGAGAAGGTAGGGTTAGGTGGTGTCTTGCTCAGGGACACCTCCACACTTTGCTAGGGGAGCCGGGGATTGAACAGCAACGTTCCGACTCCTAGACAACCGCTCAACCTCCTGAGCCACTGCCGTATTGGACGTGTGTGGTGTGTGTGTGTGTGTGTGTGTGTGTGTGTGTGTGTGTGTGTGTGTGTGTGTGGTGTGTGTGGTGTGTGTGTGTGGTGTGTGTGTGTGTGTGTGTGTGTGTGTGTGTGTGTGTGTGTGTGTGTGTGTGTGTGTGTGTGTGTGTAATAAACTAGCATTCCAATACACACATACTGTAGATTTAGGAGATGTACGTTTTGGGTCATTTGTGTTGTGGAAGCCAGAAACAATCTCACTCCTGCTTCCTGTCTTCTTGAAGGTGATTGGACGCCACCCAACGTGTAACTTCCTGTTGGAGCTGGAGAGAGAGAAGGCGGAGTGTGACGAGCATCTGAACACACAGAACCTCAACGCCACCGGCAAAGGTAGAGTACTTTCTGATGTACTTAAAGGTAGAGTACTTCCTGAGGTACTTAAAGGTACATACTTCCTGAGGTATTTAAAGGGTATCTCTCTCCTCCTCCTCCTCTCTCTCCTCCTCCCCCTCTGTCTCCTACTCCTCCTGTCTCTCCTGCTCCTCCTCTCTCTCCTGCTCCTCCTGTCTCTCCTGCTCCTCCTCTCTCTCCTCCTCCTCCTCTCTCTCCTGCTCCTCATCTGTCTCCTCCTCCTCCTCTCTCTCCTGCTCCTCCTCTGTCTCCTACTCCTCCTGTCTCTCCTGCTCCTCCTCTGTCTCCTGCTCCTCCTCTCTCTCCTGCTCCTCCTCTGTCTCCTACTCCTCCTGTCTCTCCTGCTCCTCCTCTGTCTCCTGCTCCTCCTCTCTCTCCTGCTCCTCCTCTCTCTCCTGCTACTCCTCTGTCTCCTCCTCCTCCTCTGTCTCCAGGTGTGTGGTGCAAAGGACTGTGGGACAACATTGCATGCTGGGAAGGCGTGGAGGTCGGGGGCGTGGTCACCATCTCCTGTCCGTCTGTCCTGACGGCCGTGTTTGGACTCCATGGTGGGACACTTTATATGCTGTCTCAATACACTATATACTATATACTATATACTAAATACTATGTAAATACTATCTGACCTAATACTATCTGACTAAATACTAAATACTATATCATAAATACTATATCTTAAATACAATCGATATACTATATACTCAATACTATATCCTAAATACAATCGAAATACTATATACTCAATACTATATACTATCTAACTAAATACTATATACTATATCCTCAATACTATATACTATCTAACTAAATACTATATACTATATACTATATCATAAATACTATATCCTAAATACAATCTAAATCCTATATACTCAACACTAACTATATACTAACTAAATACTATATACTAAATACTGTCTAAATCTTCTACACTAAATACTGCTAGGCTAAGAAAATGATCGAGGCTGACATAACACTATGCTAAGCTAAAGGTAGTCTAACATAACTTTATGCTAAGCTAAAGCTAGGCTAACATAACATTTAAAATGATCTAGGCTACATAACTCTATGCTAAGCTAAAGCCAGGCTAACATAGCTCTATGATAAGCTAAGCTCCATGGTGTGTTCCAGGGAACATCAGCAGGAGGTGCACGGCGGCCGGATGGTCGGACGTCTTCCCCAACATCACGAGCACCTGCGGCTCAGAGCCCACGCAGGACAAGGTTAGCTGCTAGCACCCTGCTAACTACAGCTAGCATCCACCTGCTAACCATGGCTAGCATCCACCTGCTAACTACGGCTAACATAGTCTATGTGCGTGTGTATGTGTCTATGTGTGTGTGTGTGTGTGTGTGTGTGTGTGTGTGTGTGTGTGTGTGTGTGTGTGTGTGTGTGTGTGTGTGTGTGTGTGTGTGTGTGCTATGTGTGTGTGTGTGTGTGTGTGTGTGTGTGTGTGTGTGTGTGTGTGTGTCCATGTGTGTGTATGTGTGTGTCTGTGTGTGTGTGTGTGTGTGTGTGTGTGTGTGTGGCATGTGTGTGTGTGTGTGTGTCTGTGTGTGTGTGTTGTGTGTGTGTGTGTGTGTGTGTGTGTGTGTTGTGTGTATGTGTGTATTGTGGGTAGTTGAGGAGTGGACTAGTGTGAGTATGTTGAGTAGTTGAGTAGTTGCCTAGTTGAGTTGTTGTGGAGTGGACTAGTTGAGTAGTTGTGTAGTTGAGTAGTTGTGTAGTGGACTAGTTGTGTAGGTGTGTAGTGGACTAGTTTAGTAGTTGTGTAGTTGAGTAGTGGACTAGTTTAGTAGTGGACTAGTTGTGTAGTTGAGTAGTGGACTAGTTGTGTAGTGGACAAGTTGAGTAGTGGACTACTTGTGTAGTTGAGTAGTGGACTAGTTGAGTAGTGGACTAGTTGTGTAGTGGACTAGTTGTGTCGTTGAGTAGTGGACTAGTTGTGTTGTTGAGTAGTGGACTAGTTGTAGTAGTGGACTAGTTGTGTAGTTGAGTAGTGGACTAGTTGAGTAGTGGACTAGTTGTGTAGTGGACTAGTTGTGTCGTTGAGTAGTGGACTAGTTGTGTCGTTGAGTAGTGGACTAGTTGTGCAGTTGAGTAGTGAACTAGTTGACTAGTTGATCACAAACGACGCATGGTGCTGATGACTTCCGTGTACAAGCTGAGTATTTAAGTGACTGAAGGACGTATCAGGAAGTGGCGCCCAGCGAACCAATCACAGCCCGGGAGCTCTGCGTCACTGCGTGTAGACTACGCGTAGTCTCGTAATCTACGTGTTGTCTACACGTAGACTACGCTTAGTCTACGTATAGACAACACGTAGCTACGCGTTGTCTACGTGTAGTCTACGTGTAGTCTACACGTAGCTTACGTGCGTAGATACACGTAGACAACACGTAGGTTACGCGTAGACAACACGTAGCTACGCGTTGTCTACGTGTAGTCTACGTGTAGTCTACACGTAGCTTACGTGCGTAGATACACGTAGACAACACGTAGGTTACGCGTAGACTAAGCGTAGTCTCCGTGTTGTCACACGTAGACTACACAGAGACAACACGTAGACTACGGTTAGGCTACACGACTACACGTCAACTACGTGTAAGCTACGGCGTACGGTACGTACGTGTAGTCTACGTAGCAGAACTATACATTGGCCTGATAATGAGGCAACATCCCGTCAAAACACGACGACGACAACAACAACAACACGACAACAACACCCACCTGTCCGCTGCCACTTCCGCTCCGTAGCGGAGCTGAATCACTGTCCCGTCCCGCTGCTCCTCCTCTCAGCTGCTGCGCGCTGCTCTCCCCGCCCGACGCGCACTCAGCTGGGCGGCGGGAGGCCCGCCCCCTCTCCTCCAGGCCCCTGCCCCTCCTCCAGGCTCCTCATCCCCCCTCCTCCAGGCCCCTCCAGGCTCTTCACCCCCCCTCCTCCAGGCCCCTCCAGGCTCCTCACCCCCCCTCCTCCAGGCCCCTCCAGGCCCCTCCAGGCTCCTCCCCCCCCTCCAGGCCCTCCCCTCCTCCTCCTCCAGGCTCCTCACCGCCCCTCCTCCAGGCTCCTCCCCCACTCCTCCAGGCCCCTCCCCCCCTCCTCCAGGCCTTCTCCAGGCTCCTTCCACCCCTCCTCCAGGCCACTCCAGGCTCCTCCCCCCCCTCCTTCAGGCCCCTCCTCCAGGCCCTCCCTCCCTCCAGGCTCCTCTGCCCCCTCCTCCAGGCCCCTCCCTCCTCCTTCAGGCATCATATATAATAATATTAATAATATTATTATTATTATTTATATGGTGAGTTATAACATACGATACACAATACAATATGCCTTCAATTCAAATAGAATTCAAATATGATTTAATTAAATACAACCAAACATCAATCACAACATAACACAATACAACAGATATATTACATACAACAAATATATTACAATACTACAAATAACATTATAATACAGTATCATCAAAATATATCATATAATACAAGAAGTATTGAATTGATATACATATAACACACACACACACATACATACACGCAGACACACACACACACACACACACAGACACGCAGACACACACAGACACGCAGACACACACACACACACAGACACAGACACACGCACGCACGCACGCACACATATATACATGCATACACATACATACACACACATACACACATATACACACACAGACATACACGCACACATACAGACACACATACATACACACACACACAGACACACATACATACACACACGCACACACACACACACACACACACACACACAACACACACACACAGCAGGTTGTGGTGTCCTATTGGACAGAACACACCTGTCACCGCTAGAGGGCGGCGTTGCCTTAAAGTTACAACAAGACACACCTACACACACACACACACACACACACACCACACACACACAGTAGTGAGTGAGTTCCTCACATGTTAACAACATAGTTCACACACTAGAGTACAGAGTAGAGAGAGTAGAGTGGTGGAGGTGGTGTTAGAGGTGGTGGTGTAGGTGATGGTGGTGGTGTTGGTGGAGGTGGTGGTGGTTGGTGGAGGAGGTGGAGGTGGTGCTAGAGGTGGAGGTGATGGTGCAGGTGGAGGTGGTGGTGGTGATGGTGGTGGAGGAGGTGGAGGTGGTGGAGCTGTGGTGGAGGAGGTGGTGCTAGAGGTGGAGGTGATGGTGGTGGTGTAGGTGGTGTAAGTGGGGTGTTAGCATAAATTCATGGGTCTCTTGGTGTCTCGCCAGCAGTCACTTCAAAGACAACCAACTGGAGTCACTGGAGCCCACATTTCACATTCATTCATTTACATTCTGCTATTTTGCATCAGCAGGAAGTTTTTGAATATTTTTTCCCCTTCTTCTGTTGAGCTGATTTGATCTGCATCATGTTGGGCTCCCGAACCGGTCATCGATTCCCCCCCCCCTGAGGGAGTGTTCCGGATCACCGATGTTTGATCCCCGGCGACTCCTTCGGGAAACCAAACCCGTTCTGCTGTGTTCTGTAGCCCAGAGGAGTCAGTGTGGACGGGGTTTGCGTCTGTCTGTGTGGTCAAGTCAAGTCAAGTCAAGTCAAGTCAAATGCATCGTCCTCAAGGGGAGATTGGTGTGCAGCTGAGGTCACATCACATAAAAAACATTAAAAAAAAAACCACTAGACTGTCCTACTGACCACTAGACTGTCCTACTGACCACCACACTGTTCTACTGACCACCACACTGTTCTACTGACCACTAGACTGTCCTACTGACCACCACACTGTTCTACTGACCACCACACTGTTCTACTGACCACTAGACTGTCCTACTGACCACTAGACTGTCCTACTGACCACCACACTGTCCTACTGACCACCAGACTATCCTACTGACCACTAGACTGTCCTACTGACCACTAGACTATCATACTGACCACTAGACTATCATACTGACCCACTAGACTGCCCTACTGACCATTAGAGAAGGGAAGGAAGGAATGAAAGGGAATTAAGGAAGGGAGGAGAGGAAGGGAGGAAGCAGATCTTGTTTATCCTTCAGGTCAACCAGACGAGACCAGAGATCATGTGATCATAAACACTTCACTTGTGTCTAATCACCTCCTGCATAATAATAATATGAATAATAAGATTCATAAGATGAATAATAATAATAAGTATAGTAATACTAATATTATTATTATTATTATTATTATTATTATTATTAATATAATTATAATAATAAATAATAATAATAATTGTGATAAGTATAATATTAATTTAATATTAATATTAATAATAATATAGTTCACACCTGCAGGGAAGCGAGTGAATGGAGCCATCTCTCAGTGAAGCTCTCTGTCTGTCTCTCGCTCTCTCTCACTCTCTCTCACTCTCTCTCTCTCACTCTCTCTCTCTACTCCTCTTCCTCCCCTCTCTCTGCGTGTGTGTGTGTGTGTGTGTGTGTGAGTGTGTGTGTGTGTGTGTGTGTGTGTGAGTGTGTGATTCTCCACATCTTCATCAGATGGATCGTGAGGATGACGGCTGAAGGTTCTCTCGGGTGGAACATTGTTGAGTCCACAGCGCACCTCCTCTGGAGGGTTACTTCTCCTCCTGCTGCTCCTCCTGCTCCTCCCCTGAGGAGCGCGGGTCTCCTGGTCAAGATGAAGAGTGTCCTCCTCCCTCCTCCTCCTCTCCCTGGCTTGCGGTGAGTGTTCTTCTTAATTGATTATAAATGCGTAATGAGGTCTTATTCTCATATTCATGTAATCACAAGATGACGTTTAAGGACTGAAACATATATATATTTATGTTATATATATGTTATATGTGTTATATACAGTATATATATGTTTTATCTGCTGGACGAGGGACCTGAAGAAGTTAACTAGCAAATTAATTTGTTAACTAATATGTATATATATGATATGCATCATATAACTGGTATACATATGTATATATATGATATGCATTATATAACTGATATATATGTATGTATATTTATATATATGATATGCATCATATAACTGATATTTATATATATATCTATCTATTCTAAGCTTCTAAACTCATAAAGCAGAAGGAAAGACAAATACTGACATGACGGATATTACTGTAGTTGTGAATGTGGCCTTAATATTAACGACTTAAACTTACATTTTAGATCTTACATTACAGTTAGGAGTGAAGGGAAGGGACTCCTCTCCTCCTCTCCTCTCCTCTCCTCCTCTCCTCTCTCCTAACCCTCCAGCAATTAAGTAATTAAATAAGTTGATCATTACTTTTACATTTACATTTAGGGCATTTGGCAGACGCTTTTATCCAAAGCGACTTACAAAGAGTACATTTGTTGAAGGAGAGGCAGCAATATATCACTGTGGTACCTGAAGATAAGAATAGAGCTGTTTTCGAGCATTCCTATTTACCAGACGAATAGAACGAGTTTCATAATTGCCAAGTTGCCTGCATAAGTAGCTGGGCAGGCGTGTGATTCTAAGCATGATACAACAATGCTAAGTGCCATTAATAAGTGTTAAGACATATAAACACGCAGGTTAGTGCTGGGGGGGGGTTATGTAGAGTCCAGGTGAACTCTGAACAGGTGGGTCTTGAGTCTCTTGCGGAAGCTGGCGAGCGACTGATCAAATCATTTTATGGAATAAACAAAACATTTTAATAACCAATAACACTGCACCTCACTGTTATCAAGAGGCCTGCTAATAAAGTTGTGTTGTGATTGGCAGGCTGTGTATTAAGATAACAATAACACAATAACAACAACAACAACACAAGAGCAGCTCTAGAAGGGTCCGGATCACTTCCTGATGCCAGGTTCATAGCAGCGAAGTCCATCTACGTTGTCACGGCAACGGACTCAGGGCATAACTTTAACAAACACAAGGAGCTAGCAGGTCCACCCGGAGAACAGGCTCACATCAACACAAATATCAGCTCATTATTATGGTCGGTCTCTCTGTCTCTCTGTCTCTCTGTCTCTCTCTCTCTTCTCTCTGTCTCTCTGTCTCTCTGCCAGGGAGTTTTAGCCGCTGGAGCAAACAAATAATGATCTTTACAAAACCAGGGATGACTTTCACTAGTAGAGACATTTGATCAGACTACAAAGTACAACTTTTTTACTTATAGGATGAAATTGCTGACCACTTTCTAACTGTTACTGAGACAGACAGGCTGACAGACAGACAGAGGGACGGAGAGACAGACAGGCTGACAGACAGACAGACACAGAGGGAGGGAGAGAGAGACAGGCTGACAGACAGACAGACAGAGGGAGGGAGACAGACAGGCTGACAGACAGACAGACAGAGGGAGGGAGAGACAGACAGGCTGACAGACAGACAGACAGAGGGAGGGAGAGACAGACAGGCTGACAGACAAGCTGACAGACAGACAGACAGAGGGAGGGAGAGACAGACAGGCTGACAGACAGACAGACAGACAGACAGAGGGAGGGAGAGACAGACAGGCTGACAGACAGACAGACAGACAGACAGAGGGAGGGAGAGACAGACAGGCTGACAGGCTGTTAGTACTTTATTAAGAATGTATAACATATGACATGTTTAGTACTTAGTTAGTACTTTATTAATAATATATGGAGCCCATGCCCTTCCTTTTGCTTGATTAACATAATTTATTTCTTTATCAGGTCATTTTTCTGGTCATTTAATTATTTGTGCAGGTTAGAAGAATGATTTGGCCAGTTGTATTTGATAAAGTGAACGATCTGTATACCTGCAGTACTATCTTTATACCTGCAGTACGATCTGTATACCTGCAGTACTATCTGTATACCTGCAGTACGATCTGTATACCTGCAGTACGATCTGTATACCTGCAGTAATCTGTATACCTGCAGTACTATCTGTATACCTGCAGTACTATCTGTATACCTGCCAGGTACTTATCTGTATACCTGCAGTACGATCTGTATACCTGCAGTACGATCTGTATACCTGCAGTACGATCTGTATACCTGCAGTACTATCTGTATACCTGCAGTACGATCTGTATACCTGCAGTACTATCTGTATACCTGCAGTACGATCTGTTATACCTTGCAGTACTATCATGCTATAACCTGCAGTACGAATCTGTATAACCTGCAAAGGAACAAGACTATCTGTATACCTGCAGTACGATCTGTATACCTGCAGTACTATCTGTATACCTGCGAGTACCTGCACTTGGACAAAAGCCTCTGGCAAATTCCCTAAAAGTAAAAGTACAGTCCTATCAGCCCTACCTTCTGTAAGTCGTGTTAGGTGAGAGCATCTCAACAGCCAGTGTCTGTGTGTGTGTTTGTGTGTTATGGTGAGGTGGGAGTGTGTGTGGGAAGAGGATGAAGAAGAGAAATGCATGATGAGAAAGAGGAAGGAGGAGTTCTGAATCAGTTGGTTTGTAATCACTGAGTCTGGAGCCTCGCAGCTACATGGAGGAAATCCTCATACATCGACTCACAGTCACCACTCAGACACTCAGACACCCATTCATACACCGACCACGGAGTCAACCATGCAAGGCAACAGCCAGCTGGTCAGGAGCAGGTAGGGTTAGGTGGTGTCTTGCTCAGGGACACCTCCACACTTAGCTAGGAGGAGAAGGTAGGGTTAGGTGGTGTCTTGCTCAGGGACACCTCCACACTTTGCTAGGGGGAGCCGGGGATTGAACCAGCAACGTTCCGACTCCTAGACAACCGCTCAACCTCCTGAGCCACTGCCGTATTGGACGTGTGTGTGTGTGTGTGTGTGTGTGTGTGTGTGTGTGTGTGTGTGTGGTGTGTGTGTGTGTGTGTGTGTGTGTGTGTGTGTGTGTGTGTGTGTGTGTGTGTGTGTGTGTGTGTGTGTGTGTGTGTGTGTGTGTGTGTGTGTGTGTGTGTGTGTGTGTGTAATAAACTAGCATCAATACACACATACTGTAGATTTAGGAGATGTACGTTTTGGGTCATTTTGTGTTGTGGAAGCCAGAAACAATCTCACTCCTGCTTCCTGTCTTCTTGAAGGTGATTGGACGCCACCCAACGTGTAACTTCCTGTTGGAGCTGGAGAGAGAGAAGGCGGAGTGTGACGAGCATCTGAACACACAGAACCTCAACGCCACCGGCAAAGGTAGAGTACTTTCTGATGTACTTAAAGGTAGAGTACTTCCTGAGGTACTTAAAGGTACATACTTCCTGAGGTATTTAAAGGGTATCTCTCTCCTCCTCCTCCTCTCTCTCCTCCTCCCCCTCTGTCTCCTACTCCTCCTGTCTCTCCTGCTCCTCCTCTCTCTCCTGCTCCTCCTGTCTCTCCTGCTCCTCCTCTCTCTCCTCCTCCTCCTCTCTCTCCTGCTCCTCATCTGTCTCCTCCTCCTCCTCTCTCTCTTGCTCCTCCTCTGTCTCCTACTCCTCCTGTCTCTCCTGTTCCTCCTCTGTCTCCTGCTCCTCCTCTCTCTCCTGCTCCTCCTCTGTCTCTCTCCTGCTCCTCCTCTGTCTCCTGCTCCTCCTCTCTCTCCTGCTCCTCCTCTCTCTCCTGCTACTCCTCTGTCTCCTCCTCCTCCTCTGTCTCCAGGTGTGTGGTGCAAAGGACTGTGGGACAACATTGCATGCTGGGAAGGCGTGGAGGTCGGGGGCGTGGTCACCATCTCCTGTCCGTCTGTCCTGACGGCCGTGTTTGGACTCCATGGTGGGACACTTTATATGCTGTCTCAATACACTATATACTATATACTATATACTAAATACTATGTAAATACTATCTGACCTAATACTATCTGACTAAATACTAAATACTATATCATATACTATATCTTAAATACAATATACTCAATACTAGCATGCTGGGAAGGCGTGGAGGTCGGGGGCGTGGTCACCATCTCCTGTCCGTCTGTCCTGACGGCCGTGTTTGGACTCCATGGTGGGACACTTTATATGCTGTCTCAATACACTATATACTATATACTATATACTAAATACTATGTAAATACTATCTGACCTAATACTATCTGACTAAATACTAAATACTATATCATAAATACTATATCTTAAATACAATCGATATACTATATACTCAATACTATATCCTAAATACAATCGAAATACTATATACTCAATACTATATACTATCTAACTAAATACTATATACTATATCCTCAATACTATATACTATCTAACTAAATACTATATACTATATACTATATCATAAATACTATATCCTAAATACAATCTAAATCCTATATACTCAACACTAACTATATACTAACTAAATACTATATACTAAATACTGTCTAAATCTTCTACACTAAATACTGTCCAACTAAATACTACTAAATACTCTCTCTCCCCATCTCTCTCTCCTCCCCATCTCTCTCTCCTCCTCCATCTCTCTCTCCTGCGTGTGCGTGGCTGCAAAATGCGTTTGAGCGCGAGATAAGTGCAGTTTGGACATCCATGCCTCTCGCGACTAAACGCTTG
>PIJE02000558.1:34878-89878 GCA_002895965.2 Coryphaenoides rupestris | reverse complement strand
ACACCCGTGTGCCTACCGTTAATAAGGTTTCGTGACTGAGTTTGAAAGTTAAGCCGAGACGTGCCAAACTGCTGCTTCTGACGTCTCCTACCTCCTCTCTCTCTCTCCTCTCTCTCTCTCTCTCTCTCTCTCTCTCTCTCTCTCTCTCTCTCTGCTCAGGCTGAAGACAGGTTCTACATGGTGGTCCAGACTCTCTCTATACTCCTCGGCCACAGGTTGTCCTTTGATCGCCCTCCCCACGGGCAGCGCCATCCTCTGTCTGTTCCGGTGAGTTCCACGTCATGTCCAAGCTCACCCCTCACTTCCTGTTCACTCACACCTCACTTCCTGTGTGTGTGTAGGAGGCTTCACTGCACCAGGAACCTCATCCACCTCAACCTGTTTGTGTCGTTCATCCTGCGGGCGTCCGCCGTCCTGCTGAAGGACCACATCCTGTTCTCCCACAGCGGACACTGCTCCCAGCTGCCCTCGCTGGTGAGAGGTCATGACCCCCGCCCAACCCCTGCTGCCCTGTTGACCTACTATGTAGTTTTTCCAGTGACTTCCTGGTTGTGTTGATGAAGAGTTGTAGTTTTTCCAGTGACTTCCTGGTTGTAGTTTTTCCAGTGACTTCCAGCTTCTCCCCAGGTGGGCTGTAAGGCCAGCATGGTGTTCTTCCAGTACTCCATCATGGCGAACTTCTACTGGCTGCTGGTGGAGGGGCTGTACCTGCACACCCTGCTCTTCGTCATGTTCTCAGAGAACCGCAGCTTCGTGGTCTACCTGCTCCTCGGCTGGGGTAGGAAACACCGCGTCTGGACGAACTCAGGAGGCAAGTGTATTTGCTGAGTGTACTGTATGTGAGTACTTTATCTGTTCCGTGTTTTGTGTGTTCAGGTGTTCCCACCGTGTTCGTGTTCACCTGGGTGATGACCAGGGTGTACCTCGAAGACTCAGGGTGAGTGACACCGTAACTAACGTGTAACTACGCTTGTTCAACTGTCGCTAGCTCACCTGTAGCTAACTCACCTGTATATAACTCACCTGTAAATAGGTCACCTGTAACCAGCTCACCTGAAGTTAGTTCACCTGTAGCTAGGTCACCTGTAGCTCTTGACCAAGGCAGTAAAGCGCTAGTGCTAAGGGATGGAGCCATTACACCACCGGCTATATACAGTATGTCCGCCAATTATTGAACGCTCCGATCCAAAGCTTCTTACAAAACTATGAGTGCAACTCCCTACCAGTTGAGCAAGACAGGGAATCAAACCCCTAACCCTGGCAGTGTTGATGCCTTGCTCCAGAGTCTTAATACTCTAATCTTCTCATCATTGTGTTCTGTTCTGCCCTCTAGCTGCTGGGAGAGAAACGAGAACCCCATCCCTAATTGGGTGATAAACGGACCAATAGGAGTCTCTATAATGGTACGTTCCAGCAGCCAATGGCACGGCCCATGTCCCTGACCAGGTACCCATGTGTGGAAACTGTTTCCATGGCAACTGATTGGTGATGTGTGTTTCCAGGTGAACTTCTTCCTGTTCATCAGCATCATCCGCATCCTAGTCCAGAAGCTCAGGTGTCCAGGTGTCGGGGGGAGCGACCAATCACAGTACAGGTACCGCCCACTTCTCACCTGGAGACAGACAGCTTGACCACACTGCTACAGTCCACACAGCTGTCTGTCTGCCTGTCTGTCTGCCTGTCTGTCTCTTACTCCTGTAATAAGTATCTGCTTTACACAGATTATCTCAGTATAATATAGAAGTCTCTGTAAGTACGACAGGACGGACAGACAGACAGCCATCTCTCTCTCTGTCTTGCAGGCGCTTGGCTAAGTCCACTCTGCTCCTGATCCCTCTGTTCGGGATCCACTACGTGGTTTTCGTGACGCCTAGCGAGTCCATCGCCGAGGACTACAAGATCTTCTTCGACCTGGCCGTGGGGTCCTTCCAGGTGAGCTCCTCCCACCTGCGCGCCTCCTTCACTGGGCGGCCATCTTGTTCCGGCTGGCCGCCGAGCAGAATGGTTTTGACCCGACGCTGCTCTCATGTGTCCCCAGGGTCTGGTGGTCGCCATCTTGTACTGTTTCCTGAACAGCGAGGTAACACGAGCGTGTAGGTGTGTGTGTAGGTGTGTGTAGGTGTGTAGGTGTGTGTGTAGGTGTGTGTAGGTGTGTATGTAGGTGTGTGTAGGTGTGTAGGTGTGTGTGTAGGTGTATGTGTAGGTGTGTGTGTAGGTGTGTGTGTGTCGGTGTGTGTAGGTGTGTGTGTAGGTGAGTGTAGGTGTGTAGGTGTGTGTGTAGGTGTGTGTGTAGGTGTGTGTAGGTGTGTGTGTAGGTGTGTGTAGGTGTGTAGGTGTGTGTGTAGGTGTGTGTGTCGGTGTGTGTAGGTGTGTGTAGGTGTGTGTGTAGGTGAGTGTAGGTGTGCAGGTGAGTGTGTAGGTGTGTGTGTAGGTGCGGCTCGAGGCATAACCCTGGCTCTGAGCCCCGGCTCTGATCACGTCCGTTGTGGTAGCTCTCCCCTGGGATCCGGGCTCTTGTTGGTTTATCAGGAAATGTTTAACGGCTTGGACAGTAAGCCCTAGGGATCTGTTTTATATAAGGGGACCAAAGTGACCGCTTAGAACCCCATGATGTCATCAACACTCTTGAATCTTTTCTCCTTCGGCAATGATCGAATGTCCACTTGAATCTATTCATCAATTACTTGATAGTTTTTATTGTAGGGCGTTTAGCAGGGTCACAGCGCAATGCATAGCATTGTGTGTGTGGGTGTGGGTTTGCGTGCACGTGTGCGTGTGTGCACGGAGAGTGTGACGCAGTTCTTATCACCAGATGATAGCGGATTTATAAGAAATGGCGTACAGAAAGGTTATAAAACATTAGATATGATTAAATTGATACCTGGGCAAATGGAAAAGGAAAAAACTAAACCAAATAAATCAACCAGGACGGGTCTCTATCGTATTGCCGTCTCGGTGTATTTGGCTAGGGGGGGGGAGGGTTAGCGGGTTTAGATAAGGCTCTCTACTCACCCGGGGTCTCTACCCCCTTCGCCGAAAGCACAAACAAACGCCTCTAATCTAATTTGAATCTTCACGGTCGGACCGTCGAAAACAATGCCTAAAACTAAACTGGAGAGATAGCGTAAAACTAAACTCGAGAAATAGCCTAAACTAAACTGGAGATATAGCCTAAAACTAAAACTCGAGAAATAGCCTAAATCTTCACTCGCCGCAAACGACTAAGTTCTATCTTGCTGAGTCCTAAGACATAACAAGAAAAAAATGTCCGGAGATTTCTTGCGCTTCGTTTTCTTCATAGTCCCCCTAGAGACCTTCTCCTGATCTCTAGGGGGCTCTGATGGATCTCTGATGACTCTCTCTCTCTGTCTCTCCTCCGTCCGTCTGTGTCTGTAAATGCACATTCACTTGTTGCCCCTTTTAAAGGCTTCTGTTAGAACTTAGAACCTCCCTGGTGGTTTCAGGGGAGAACTACAACCTTTGGCCAAACTTTGAGACTGAGTGCTTATCCAGGCATATGATATACTTGGCATTCTATACTCATTGACTATACACATGGTAATACACACATAATGAACACATAATGTTTCTCAATAATTGAACCATAACATCTCATTAAATGGATATGATAAACTTATCATCATGCAACATCATGATAATTCTGAACGTTTACAATAACCCCACATCACCCTTCATTCTCCTACTATCACATGGCTTTTCGGACACCGGTGAATCAACCCTTTTCGACAGTGTGTAGGTGTGTGTAGGTGTGTGTGTGTAGGTGTGTGTAGGTGTGTGTAAATCTAGTAAAGCCCTCTACCCCTCCCCTCCCAGGTTCAGGGTGAGCTGAGGAGGAAGTGGAGGAGCGTCCATCTTAACTGTCACCTCCGCAGGAACCAGCGTTTTCCCAGCATGCACCTCTTCCAGGACGGCTCCAAGCATGCCGCCCGCAGTCGCCACGACTCCCAGAACCCGTTCACCCTGCAGTCCGAAACCAGCATCCTCTGAACCCGCCCTCCAGACTGCACCCTGCCCTCCACCCTCCAGACTGCACCCTGCCCTCCGCCCTCCAGACTGCACCCTGCCCTCCGCCCTCCAGACTGCACCCTGCCCTCCAGACTGCACCCTGCCCTCCACCCTCCAGACTGCACCCTGCCCTCCGCCCTCCAGACTGCACCCTGCCCTCCACCCTCCAGGCTCCACCCTCCGTGCTCCACCCTCCACCCCTCTCTTCAAACACCGCCAGGAGAAGAGGAATGGGCCACAGCGCCCCCAAAGTGTTGGTGAAGACCCGACCTGGAGCAGTCCGGATCCTGGTCCTCCCTGCAGGTCGCTCGGACCTCGATCTTGTTAATAGTGTATTAATAGCGTGTTAATAGCGTGTTTACTATTGGACTGTTTGGGTGTTTATGTGTACGGACGATGCTTTTTTGCTTTTTTGTCTTTTGATTGTCTTCGTCTGCTTGGAGGCGGAACTCTCAGAAACATGAACTTTGATTCAGAAGGAGAGACTCCGGCATGTTCATTATTCTGGTCACTGAGCAGATTGGATCACCTCAAACTTTATAATGTATAATCTATAATCTATCATTTATAATGTATCATCTATGATGTGTAGAGATGTGTTCCCGTGTGGAAAACATGACATGTTCATATAAACAGTAAATATTCATAAACACACACCACACACACACACACACACACACTCACACACACTCACACACACTCACATTCAAACTGTGGACAAAGTGCTCTGTGTTTTATTTCTTGTTGTGCGCTAGCTTGGTTAGCATGGATAAGCTAAGCTTAGTGTCCTGTGGTCTTGTCCTGTTCTCCAGTAAAGATGGTGGATTATAAACTCCGCCTCCAACGAGCATCTGTCCAGTGAAGCACATGACTCCTCTGGGACTCATTCTGTCCACATGGGAGGGGAGGAGTTTGTTGGATGATGTCATCACCATGGCAACAGGCCAGAGTGTTGTCCAAGGTCAAAGGGCAACTCTGTCCTTCATGATGGAGGCAGTCCTGGTTAACGAACTAGCACTACGATAATGACATAACTAATGATAAAGCAGAGATAGAACAGAGACTTCTGATGATGGTAACAACTTATGATAATGACTTATGATGACTTATGGGGGCGGGCTTCAGACCACAACTTCTGATAAAGACTAAAAGTAAAGACTTCTGGTAAAGACGTCTGATAAAGACTTCTGGTAAAGACGTCTGACAAAGACTTCTGATAAAGACTTCTGATAAAGACTTCAGGAGCCGCTCATAGGCGAGAGGAGCTGCTCGGAGGAGAGAGGAGCTGCTCAGAGGAGAGAGGAGCTGCTCAGAGGAGCTGCTCGGAGGAGAGAGGAGCTGCTTGGAGGAGCTGCTCTGAGCGCACGGTGCTAATGGGGCCGGCGACGCGCCCGGTGGTCCGCGCTGCAGACGCGACGGCAACACCTGGGAAAGGCAATTATTTAGTAACATCGCAGGCGATGGTTGGGGAGCGCGGCGCCGCATAAAATTAAAAATAAAAGTGTCCTACTTCTCCAATGAGGCGGCGAGGTCCCAATTCATGTTCAAATAAGTCGATCTAACTTTTGAAGATGAGTTTTAACCACTGAACTGTCTGCAGACGGAGCGTTTTTATCTCCTAATGGCGTGGAGCATCCAGGGGCGGGCATGGTGATGTCGGGGGCTCCACAGACAGAACTTTCTTTCCTAAGAAGTTCTTGACTTGTCCTCGTATAACGTCTTGATGTCTTCTGCGACCTGGCAAACAGATTTCCACAGGAGTAGAATAGCGAGTGCCACAGTAGACGTTGGGAGGCTGTACTGCCTTCCAGGGATATTGACACCGACAGTAATAAAAGTACTCTTTCGGATGTGTACATTATTTATATTTGTACTATGTGTACTGGGCTTCATCATTTGGCCTTGTTGTGCTGCAACACGCGAGTTCCCCACAGGATAATAAAAGTACCGATCTATCTATTTCTCTGTCGCTCTCTATCTATCCATCTATCTATGTGTCTCCTGAAGAAAATCTCAGGGGGGGCAATTTTTCTGATAATGATTAAGGTGACCCATTCAATAGGTGCATTAAGCAGTAATGCACAGTATCAATTTGTTGTTAGATGATTAAGTCATACAGAGTCCTTCTTATGTCCACTAGATGGCAACTCCATAAACAAAAATAGTGTAGCTCCACAATGAATTATTTACATTAATCTAATGTTGTATGATGTAAAATAGCTAAACAGGACACAAGATATGTCCAGCAACCACATAAAGACAGGGGCAGCATATTAAGTCAAGTATTTATTAACTGACCAAGGATCAAGAGGATCAAGAGCTTTCACAACCTTTACAACATACATACAACAAGATAGTGCAGTCAAATTATCTTAAAGTGTAAAGGAAAGTGCAGACTTTCAACAATAAATAAAAAAAACAGCATGGCAATAACAAGTAAAATAGTTGAGAATTGGATCTTTAGATCTACCATTTCTGGTATTTAGGATACCACCAAAGTGTTTCTTCATAAAAGCAAAATTTCCATTTTGTAGAAACCTGTTTAATTATTAAATTTGGTCTTGGAGGTCCTGATTGTTTTAATGCCAATTTGTCTGAATTGGATCTTCGACTAAAAGGAACTTCTTTCAGAGACACAACGGAATTGCACACACTAGCAGCCATCTTGAAAGTAGCAAGTGACTTGATGGAAGATATCCCCTCCCTCTCTTTGCTCAGTTACGTATGACGCAAGCGCGTTAGGGCGAGGCCCAAAATCCTCATTCAAAATGCATTGGAGGCTCATTTTCCGGAAAAAAAAGTTTTAACATGAGAGTCAATGGGAGAATGCTTGGGCGATTTTCCACGTCAATGAAATCGCCCAGAGAGGCGGGACCATTTGAAACACGACTTTTGCTGTGATAGAATTGGTTAGAAAAAAAAATCCTCTTTCTCCCAGTTGGTAGTGCGTCGCCCAAATCGCCCCTATACACCGTCCACCCCTGTATATGACACGGTATCAGTAAAGCTGGTGTACTGCTCCCCGGCCTCCTGCCACCTCCCTCCCGGAGGAGTGACGGGAGAGGAGGCGCGTCTCTCTGAGCCCGCGAGGGGGAGGATCTGCCTCTCCTTCAGGCTGACGCCGCTGCCGCCGCCGCAGAGCTTAGAGAGAAACATCAGTCTGGATCATGCCAGGAAGCCCCGCCCCACTCCCACCGCTGGGTCTGGGAGCGTCAGGAAGCCCCGCCCCCTTCCTCCTCCCCCCAGAGTCTGTCAAGGTAGATGCTGAGACACACCTGGTGCTTTGTTTCAATAATACTCCTTAATCAATGACCATGATCATTAATTATATCAGAGAGAGAGAGAGAAGAGAGAGAGAGAGAGAGAGAGATGAGAGCGAGAGAGACAGAGAGATGAGACAGAGAGAGAGATGAGAGAGAGCCAGAGAGATGAGACAGAGAGATGAGAGAGGTAAAGACAGAAATAAAACGAGAAGAGAGGGGGGGGAGAGAGAGAGGGGGGGAGAGAGACAGAGAGATGAGAGAGATAGATGAGAGAGTAAAAGACAGAATAAAGGAGAGAGAGAGGGGGAGAGAGAGAGAGAGAGAGAGGGGGGGGGGAGAGAGAGAGAGAGAGAGGGGGGGGGGAGGGGGGGAGAGAGAGGAGAGAGCGAGAGAGGGGGGGGGGGTGCACATTGTCGTGACAAGACAGCCAGGAGGGTGGGTTGAGTATTAAGCTGACACACACACACACACACACACACAACCTCCCCCAAATTTTCTCTTTCTATGAGTTCAGACTTCTGAAAGGTGTCTACATATAGCAGGCTGCTCCGTGTATTTATGTATTAAATATATTTCCTGTGGATCTGAATTCCCAGGTTCCCTAGATGGTAGGGTTAGGGTTAGCTGCTTCTAAACAGTATCAAGGGTTAGGGTTAGGGTAGGGTTTATGGTTATGGTTAAGGTGCTTCTCAACGTTACCAAGGTGTCTCCCTGAGCACCAGAAACCCGTCACGACCTCTCGTCGCTTCGGGCGGTTTTCTTTACACCGATTGAATGGGTGGAGTCTATTTTCCCTCCTGGCCACTTGGCCCAGCAGGTGACCAATCACATACCCTCACCTGGCCAGTGTTTGCGTATGGAGAGGGGGCGGGCCTTCAGACCACACCCCTACAGCCTTGAGACTATATTAACTAATTCATTATTTACTTTTAAAGATATTCTGTCCGTGTGTAGTGGAAACATCCCTCTATCATCATCCCTCGAATATGAATTATCATAACCTGTTGGGCACATTGTGTGTGAAAGTGTCAGAAGCCAGAAAGAAGGTAAGTATACTGTATAGAGTATGAATATAAAGTATGAATATGAACAGCCGACTTTATTTATGTTGAATACTCAGCCCACCTCCCCTCCGCCTGCCTGCTGCTGAATAAACTGATTTATTTTATGTACAAGAGAGAGGGAGTGTGTAGATTATAAGCCTCAACTTGTAATCTGCTGTGTGTGTGTATGTGTGTGTGTGTGTGTGTGTGTGTGTGTGTTTCTGCGCGTGTGTGTATGCGTGCGTGTTTTGTGTGTGCATGCGTGCATGTTTTGTGTGTGCGTTCGTGTTTCGTGTGTTTGTGCATGTGTGTATATGTGTGTATGCGTGTGTGGTGTGTGTGTGCGTGTAAATGTGTGCCTGTTTTGTCATTGTGTGTGTGGGTCTTCTGCATGCTGCTTGTAGAAGCAAAAGCTAAAATCTTTAGCTTGCGCGCTACAAACTTTGTTCCACTCAGCTGTAAGCCCCGCCTCTTGTTCCACACCAGAGTTAAGCCCCGCCCCTCGTTCCACCCAGAGTTAAGCCCTGCCCAGAGAGTTGCCCGTGATAAGAAATGTGGCAAGGATGCTATTCAGCCCTCATTCTGTCCCTGCTGCTGTGTCTCTTCTGGCTCTGTCACTTACAGCTCTTATCTCATTGGTCGCACTTTGAAAGGTCAGCGGCCAACGAGGTCAAAGTTCAAAATATTTGAACTTTGATCGCAGCGCACGGTGGCAAACTGGAGCGGTGCGCCACGCCAAGGGGGGCCGCTGCTGCGTCGCTGGGCACACAGGCACAGTCAGGCGTTGCTGCTGGTGCTTCTAGACGCTCATGAGCAAGCACACATTTGCTTCTTTAGAGGAGTGAGCAAAACCGTGGCTGTTGAGATTAATTAAAATATTAATCATCTGAAAGAACATTTTAATCAGAATGGAAAACATAAAAACTCATTAGAATGAACTAATTGATTCACTAAAAGCATTAAAAAATAGACTTCATAAACATTTGATTTAATTTGTATTTAAATGTGAAATGAAGTCATGATTTAATGAACCCAGGATGAATTCAGATGAATGAGAGAATAGCAGGTTTTAATGTGGTCAACGCTTAAAGACAGAAAGGCTCACCTTCACTCTCCTCACATCCTCCTCCTCCTCACTTTAACTTTATTTCGGGAGCCTGTCATTAAAAGAAGGAAGATACAGTTGGTATGATTTTGTCTGCGGGCACAATACTGATCCATGTCAGCTTATGGGTTTACAAGCTACTATCACACACACACACACACACCATAGACTTTAACAAGATACAAACAGAATGCATAAATACATAAACAACACACACACACATCCACAAGTCAGTCAACACTGCGGACACAACGGGACGTGGAGGCTAATTTTTCTAAGTTATAACTTGTTAAAGTTGAATAACAATAATACGTTCTAACTTTCTAATTTCCGTCTCGTTCGTTTCTCCCACGTCCACCGGAGCAGGAGAGGCTGTGAGTTGAAAGCTTTTTGCTCGAATTGGGGAATGACAGCAGAAGAATGTCAGCGCGGAAGAAACGGAACGTTCTCAAGAGAAAGAGTTAAATAATAACACCTAGAAGGGGAACATTAAGAAGTGTGGCGCGAATGTAACCCCACTGAAGAAGCCCGAGATGGAGTATCTGACGGGGTCGGGTCACTGATCTCTCATCCTGGGACATCTGCAACACATCCCCACCAAAGCTGACGGAAATGTGATGAGATTCCTACCCATGGACCTCGAGAAGCTGTTAGCATCTGCTTAAGTGTGAGCAGCATGATGAGCTAACCTGCTTAGCCATCATCACGACGCTTCATTCTTCATGTTTCTTCCGCGGCGGGAGCCACCAGCACACCAGAGCCGTTCAGATGCGGCCCCTGAAATAGATCTGGTTTTAATGAAGCTTTGATATCGGTGGTGGTGGTGGTGGCTCCTCAGCTCCTCCATCTTGTTTCCTGGAAGACGTTCCCGCTGTGTTCCCTGCTAACGAGCCACCGCTGCCGGGAGGATTTAGAGGAGATGAGCGCCTCTCCACTCATAAGGCTCTCCCAAAGATACTTGTTTGATCCGTAAACACCAGGCCTAACAAGTAGGGGCCCCTGGGAGGTCCCTGGGGGCCCAGGAACGCCGAGGGATACCGTTAGAGTCGGGGAGGGAGCACCAGCACCACCTGCAGGAGCAGAGCAGGAACGTCTCTCATGTTTCCTGTTTCCTCACCTGAATGAACCTTGAGGAGCAGAAGAGGAATCGCAGTGATAGGAGGTGATGAGGTCCTCGTCACCTCCTCCTCACCTCCTCCTCATCACTCTTTCCTCCTCTTCCTCTTGACTTTGTCTTCATTCACTTTTCCCCACTAACTTTAACTTTAACTCTAACTCTCACTTTAACTTTGATCAAACTTCTGACACCTGGAGTTCATCGCCAGCAAGACTTTGGACCAACAGATCTATAGATCTAGACATTAGCTTTAGGATGACGTCTGTGTTCCACCTTAACTGTAAAGGAAGGAGTTTGAGGCTTTAATTGTGAAGCACTTTGAGTTAATCAGCGCTGAGGAACCTATGTTCCGCCTCCACGTCTACCTTCACTTTGGATTGGCAGCTGAAGCAGAGCAGATAATGGAGCAACGCTCTTCTCCTCAAACGTTCAATAATTAAATTCTGATTTAAAGAGTATACGTCTCTTTCAGCAGCCCCTATGGGACTTCATTCTGGACAGAACGTGTACGGTTGTTAATGGCGAGAGACAATGAACTTCCTCTCACCCAGAGACGATGGAACTAATGTTAACACGATGCCTGTGTGGGCAGTTGTACAACAAACCGACTCTCTTGCCTCGCAAAATTATCGTAATCAATTATCTCATCATAATTATCTTTTATAGATTGTCTTTGACAATCTGTGCCATGACTGTCGGGTGTATAAAGAGTTGAATAGGTTCAATGAATCACTCTCATTACAAAGCTGTCCATTTGAATGGTTTTACTTCTCAACAGAACGGTGAATGGACTGTATTTATCCAGCACTCTACAGACCTGCGGCTGCTCAAAGCACCTTACAATTATTCACAGCCTCCCATATTCAGACACGGAGAGCAGGGGTCAACCCTACAGGGCCGCAGCCAGCTGGTCAGGAGCAGGTAGGGTCAGTCTTGTTGTCTTGCTCAGGGACACCTCCACTTAGCTTGGATCAGCCAGGGGATCAAACCAGTGACCTTACAGCTGCTAGACAACCACCAGACAGCCGCCTCTACCCCCCGAGCCACTGGCCAATCTAATGTGCGATTGGATGCTTCAGGGTTTGATTGGCGGTAGTGGGAGGGGCTACCGCACTGATACAATCTTGAAGGGGACGAGAATGTGAAATGAAAGTTAAAAACAGATTTAATGGCAGCTTCCCTAACGCTGAGGGTAAATCTGATCTCTGAGTTTCAAAACTTCATTTTAACATCTGCCCCAGTACGGGCGACGTGGCGGTCGGCACAACTCCGCTTAAAACACAAGATTCAGTTCTTTCATTTACATGAGAGCGCTCTCATTCTGACCCTCAGGGCTCCAGAATGGCGAGGAGAGTAACGTATTCAGGGCTGCGTTCACACGTCTCAGCGTCAGGCTTCATTAGTGAACTCTATTGCAGCACATACTGAGCAGTTCGTCTGTACGTCATCTAATCTCATCCCACAGCTCCTCGGCAGAATGACGTTAGGCGCTATAAGTGGGGGTTACACTTCCCATATTGTGTATAATAAATCAGCTTAGACCCAAGCAGACTAAATACAAGGTTTGGTTCGGTGGACCGAAATTTCAGCTTGAATGAAATGTCCACAGACTTAAGTCCACAGAGTTAAGTGAAACTCTGACACCCTCTAGTGGTGGTTGTGTGCATCTCACATCTGATGCATCAGATCTGCCGCCGCATGTTTTGGACACTTGGGTGAAGAGAGGAGCAGAGCTGTCAACTGATCACCACCTGGTGGTGAGTTGGATCAGATGGCGCGGGAGGCTGCCAGACAGACCTGGTAAACTCAAACGTGTAGTGAGTGTGAACTGGGAACCTCTGGTGGAAGCCCCTGTCCGCAAGGTCTTTAACTCCCACCTCCGGAAGAACTTCTCGTGCATCCCGGGGGAGGTTGGGGGCCATGTTCAGAGCCTCCATTGTGGATGCTACACCTCGGAGCTGTGGTTAAAAGGCTGACGGTGCCTGTCATGGCAGCAACCCAAGAACCCGTTGGTGGACACCAGCGGTGAAGGAAGCCGTCAGGCTGAAGATGGAGGCCTTTCGGGTCTGGTTGGCCCAGGGGTCTCCTGAAACAGCAGACGGGTACCGGGAGGCCAAAAGGACCGCAGCTTCAGCGGTCGCTGAAGTAAAATCCCGGGTGTGGGAGGAGTTCGGGGAGACCATGGAGAAGGACTTTCGGTTGGCCTCAAGGAAGTTCTGGCAAACTGTCCGACGACTCAGGAAGGGAAAGCAGAGCTTGGCTCAGGCTGTGCTCAGTCGGGGAGGAGAACTGCTGACCCAGACTGAGGATATTATTGGGCGGTGGAAAGAACACTTTGGGGGAAGACTCGGGGGAAGCCTCACCCATATCCTTGGTAGAGGTCACTGAAGTAGTCAAAAAGCTCTTCAGTGGCAAGGCGCCAGGTGTGGATGAGTTCGCCCTGAGATGCTGAAGGCTCTGGACATTGACGGGCTGTCGTGGCTGACACGCCTAGTCAATGTAGCATGGAGGTCGGGAACAGTACCTGTGGAATGGCAGAGAAGGCTTATGACTGTGTCCCCCGGGGAATCCTGTGGGGGGTACTGCGGGAGTATGGGTACCGGGGCCGTTGGTACGTGCCATTCGGTCCTTGTACGAACAAAGTGCGAGCTGCGTCCGTATTCTCGGCACAAAGTCAAGCACGTTCTCAGTGGGTGTTGGACTCCGCCAAGGTTGTCCCTTGTCACCAATTCTGTTTGTGATCTTCATGGACAGAATCTCAAAGCGCAGCAGAGGTGAGGAGAGTGTCCGGTTTGGGGACCTCAGAATTGCATCTCTGCTCTTTGCACACGATGTGGTTCTGTTGGTGACATCAGACCGTGACCTCCAGCATGCACTGGGGCGGTTAGCAGCCGAGTGTGAATCGGTCGGGATGAGAGTCAGCACCTCCAAGTCTGAGGCCATGGTTCTCATGATGGAATATAAATATAGAGAATAATTCACTAATGTATATAATATCACACACACTGGGGTTGGGGTAACCCTACAATTACAGTATACATAGAGCACACGTAGGCTCGTTGTAGCCTACTCGCAGACTTCCCCATTCATCGAACATATCCTGTGGAATATATCTCTTAAAGAACGTTCACCACTCACCGATATGTCTGCGTTTGTTACTTGTTACTTAATAATCCAAAGTTGTCTGATTGATTTTTGCACAAGTCAAAAAATCATGAAGACTTTTGAGAGAGTATTGACTCTTGGTCTGTTAAAGGGGCCCTAGGTATGAGCATGATTAGCCTTTACAAGCTGTCTCTAAATTGTCATGTGACTAAAATTGTCATTGTGACGAAGTGACATCACAAGTGGGAGTGCCCACCCAGATGTATGCTGTCTAGATCAGACTAACAGCCTACCCCCAGTGGACTGTACAAACTGGTCGGCTGATCAAGACAGCAGCTGCGTTCGAAGTGGTCAAAATAATAGGTCCAATCCTGACTAATTTACCAATCATCCCAAGATGGACCACAAATAGCGCATCTTTGATTAGAAATATATTAATTAATTGCCAACGTTGGAATTGACATAAAAAAGCAATATAGCCGACCAGTATAACAGTCACAAAAGTGAAACTAAATGCTTGTCATGTTGAGAAAGGTTCCTCACACTCAACCTCCTGTCCCAACTAATGTTATTGATGACACGATGATTGGTTGTTTCCATGAACAGCCGAACGGTGCTTCTCTTAAATGTTTCTGTTGCAAGGAATTGTGGGACGCCATTATCTCCTTTCCTTTCCTAAAGGAAGGTCCAGGCATTAAAGGAAACTTGAAGCACCTTTCTTTAGCGTTTAGAGAATTCAAACAGCCCTCATCATGGCTGCCACTTAGGTACTTCCGGGTCATTCACTCAGCAAGGAAACTTCCGAAGCAATAAAGACTATTCCGACACCAGCCAGCATTTATCTACGGGTGGACTGTCCCACTTGTGATGTCACTAATCACGCTCGCGCCTGGGGGTGTACTAGGGCCCCTTTAAAGGAGTCTGAGCTATCTGTGAATGTGTTTGCCTGACTGACCAGATTCAGACGTAGCGCTACGGTTGTCAGAGTCCTGAGTAGTCGCTCGTTCAACAACAGATCATTCTGTCTTATTCCATCCATCCATCCATTATCGTCCGCTTATCCGGGGTCGGGTCGCGGTGGCAGCCGGCTAAGCAGGGCCCCCCAGGCTTCCTTCTCCCTTCTGTCTTATTCTATATTTTAAATAAGTAACTGTTTGGAAAGTAATTAAAAAAGTTAATAAAAAAACTACACCCTGCTCCACCTTCAGGAGGCTGTAGTGAACTCCACCTAACTACACCCTGCTCCACCTTCAGGAGGCTGCAGTGAACTCCACCTAACTACACCCTGCTCCACCTTCAGGAGGTTGTAGTGAACTCCACCTAACTACACCCTGCTCCACCTTCAGGAGGTTGTAGTGAACTCCACCTAACTACACCCTGCTCCACCTTCGGGAGTCTGTAGTGAACTCCACCTAACTACACCCTGCTCCACCTTCGGAGTCTGTAGTGAACTCCACCTAACTACACCCTGCTCCACCTTCAGGAGTCTGTAGTGAACTCCACCTAACTACACCCTGCTCCACCTCCAGGAGTCTGTAGTGAACTCAACCTAACTACACCCTGCTCCACCCAGAGGAGGCTGTAGTGAACTCCACCTAACTACACCTCCACCTTCAGGAGTCTGGAGTGAACTCCACCTAACTACACCTCCAGGAGTGTGTAGTGAACTCCACCTAACTACACCCTGCTCCACCTCCAGGAGTGTGTAGTGAACTCCACCTCCACCCAGAGGAGGCTGTAGTGAACTCCACCGCTAGAGAGGCGGTGTTTCCCCGACCAGACCAGAGCCTCCTCCTCCACGCCGAACAGCCCCGGACCCCCCGATGTGAGGCGGCTCCCGGCCGCTCCGTGGACCTCCAGCCCGCCAGACCTCCAGACCTCCAGCCCGCCAGACCTCCAGCCCTCCAGCCCTCCAGCCCGGCACCGCGCGGTGAGTGTCCCCGGGGCAGGACGCTGGGAGCCCCGCGGAGCAGCGCGGCGACAGCACGGCGCACCAAAACAAACCGTCAGCATGCTAGCCGCTCACCCTTTATTTTGTCTATCTTGTACATTATATTACATGATATTACATGATATTATATTACATTATATATACATATTGTATCGTGATAATAACATAATAATGATAATAATGAGTTTGACATGTCAGTTGAACGGTAGCCTGCGATACACGTAGCTTAGCCTAGCTTAGCCTAGCACAAAAACAACACGCTAGCCAGCTGTTACAACCTACCCCCGTTACAACCTACCCCGTTACAACCTACCCCCGTTACAACCTACCCCGCTCGGAACCGTGGAGTTTCGGATTTATTTCGTGAAATGAGACGCGGCGCGTTTTGTTTTTTATCGAGCGGCTGATACACGCTAAGCTAAGCTAGGCTAGGCTAGGCTATCGTGGCCTTTCTGCGCCTTTGTTGAAACATCGCTAAATAAGCCCCGCTAAATATGATATTACTGTGCATTAAAACCATGCATTCGTACATTCCCCTCCACATTACACACAACTACCCTTATGTTATATATTATATATATTATATTATATGTTAAATACGTTACATGTGTTGCCGCGCTGTCAGCTTTTGATCGACGTAAACATAAACAGACAGTCGCGTTAAAGGAGCCTGTAACCATGGAGATAAGTCTTTACAAACACGTTAGAGCACCTCTTGTTGTCTTGTGTTGTCTTGTTGTGTTGTCTTCTTGTTGTGTTGTCTTGTTGTGTTGTCTTCTTGTTGTTATCTTCTTGTTGTGTTGTCTTGTGTTGTCTTCTTGTTGTGTTGTCTTGTTGTGTTGTCTTGTATTCTTGTTGTGTTGTCTTCTTGTTGTCTTGTTGTGTTGTTGTGTTGTCTTGTTGTGTTTTGTCTTCTTGTTGTGTTGTCTTGTTGTGTTGTCTTGTCTTCTTGTTGTGTTGTCTTCTTGTGTTGTGTTGTTGTCTTGTTGTGTTGTCTTCTTGTTGTGTTGTCTTCTTGTTTTGTTGTCTTGTCTTCTTGTGTTGTCTTCTTGTTGTCTTGTCCTGTCACACACTAATTGGGCTCAGGTGGATCACACCTGGTGCTTAATTGATGTGTGAGCCGCACTCTCGGGCTGTAGTGAACTCCACCTAACTACACCCTGCTCCACCTCCACCCAGAGGAGGCTGTAGTGAACTCCACCTAACTACACCATGCTCCACCTCCACCCAGAGGAGGCTGTAGTGAACTCCACCGCTAGAGAGGTGGTGTTTCCCCGACCGGAGCCAGAGCTAATTGGCCTCAGGTGGATCACACCGGTTGCTTAATTGATTTGTGAGTGCCAAGCTCTCGGGTTCATAATTGGTTGTCATGGCAGCGTGTATTGTGACCCCTCCAGAGACAGGTGAGCTAGTCTGGTGGTGGTCTAGCCTGGTTCTGGTCCTGGTCCGGTGGGCTGAGGGTCTGATGACATGTTTATGACTGCAGATGAGAGAGAGAGGCAGAGTGAGGAGGAGGAGGAGGAGGAGGAGGAGGAGGATGATGATGATGATGGTTTGGTTACCTGTGTCTCTGGACTGCTCTCACCTGTGTTGACCTGCAGATGTGCCATACAACCCACAACACAACATCCTGCACACTCACTCCCAGCCGAAAGGTTGTGGGTTCAATCCCTAATGTCTGCAGTCCAGTAGGCATCCTCGACCAAGATGCCCTCACCCCGACTCTTTAGGCTCTTTAAAAGTTCTAAAATCCACGTTCCACCCGAGTCCGGCTCAAAGCGTTTGCTAAGTGACTGCATGTGTTGGAATGTGGTGGAGGTGTTGTGGCGATGAACCGCGTGGTGAAGTAGAGATGGTTCCCTCCACCCGATGATGTCTCTTAGGGTGGGGCTGGAGGGTGGGGTGATGTGGGGGCTCTGCCAGCTCCAGCTCCTGAATGGATCAAGGTCTTAAGGTTGAGTCAACTCACGTCGACTCAGAGCCGGCCTGGTGTGTACAGTCATGAGTCTGCATCGGCGATTCTGAGTCGTCCCCCAAGTCACCGGTCTGGGCTTCTGGTGACGTTTATAACCTGAAGAAGAGAACAATGGTCATTGGTGACACATTGTTTTGACCACAGACTGATTTGGTGATGCTGTCTTCACCGGTTTTAGAGGGAGTTGAGTTCATTCTCGTCTTAATATTTTATCAGGACCTGAGGGACAAGGATGTATTTTATCTTCATGTTGTAGACGTGCTGATGGGCCCAGAGGTTCTTTGCCTGTCCAATCAGAGCAGTTTAAGGTGAGATTCTCTCTCTGTCTGTGTGTGTGTGTGTGTGTGTGTGTGTGTGTGTGTGTGTGTGTGTGTGTGTGTGTGTGTGTGTGTGTGGGTATGTCTGAGTATCGGTAGTGGTCTACTGGCCTGCCAAGAGTATCTCTCATGATTAATTAAATTATCTGATCCTACACACTTGGTAGATCTAGACACTCTTGGTAGATCTAGAGCAGACTTGGTAGATCTAGAGCAGACATGGTAGATCTAGACCAGACTTAGTAGATCTAGACTAGACTTGGTAGCTCTAGACCAGACTTGGTAGCTCTAGACCAGACTTGGTAGGTCTAGACCAGACGGACTCGTGACACTTTGACATTTCCCACTTCCTTCCTGTCTCTGCCCTTTCCCAGCATGCACCTCTCCTAGGGGTCTGCTACTATAGACTGAGGAGCCTTTTGTCTGTTCACGTGCACGCTCCCTCACGTGCACGCCCGTGGGGAAGAGTCATTATGAAGTGTGTGAGCAGGAGAACAGAGGCTGGCTATTCATATTCATCTCCAACTAGAGAGTTGATCATTACACACACACACACACACACACACACACACACACACACACACACACACACATTGTGGTATATTCGTCGGAGAGCGACCTCAGGTGAACCAGACGTGACCACAAACTTTACAGTTACACAACCACCTGACCCCAGCGTGTGTGTGTGTAGTTCTCTGTGTGTAGTTGTGTGTGTGTGTCTGTCGTAGGTTCCCCGGTGTGATGGGAGGGGGGGAGGGGGTCTGAGGGCGCCCATGGGTCAGGGGGTCGGCGGGGGGGTGACTCACCCTGTGTGTGTGTGTGTGTGTGTGTGCGTGTGCGTGTGCGTGTAGGACTGGGAGCCAGAGGACCACGACTGGTACTGCTTCCAGTGCCACCTGCCGGGAGAGGTGGTCTCCTGCGACGGCTGCTTCAGGGTCTACCACCTCAAGTGTCTGGGAGAAGCCGACGCCCACACCTGCAGAGACCCCAACGCACACTGGCACTGCCTCGTCTGCAGGGTACCGGTCTGGCTCACCCCCCCCTCCCGCCTGTCTGTCTGACTGGCCTCTCTGTCTCTCACCTGTCTCACTCTCACCTGTCTGACTGGCCTCTCTGTCGCCCACCTGTTTGACTGACTGGCCTCTCTGTCTCTCACCTGTCTCACTCTCACCTGTCTGACTGGCCTCTCTGTCTCTCACCTGTCTGACTCTCACCTGTCTGACTGGCCTCTCTGTCTCTCACCTGTCTCACTCTCACCTGTCTGACTGACTGGCCTCTCTGTCTCTCACCTGTCTCTGTCTCTGACCTGTCTGTCTCTGATCAGTCTCTCTGACCTGTCTGTCTCTCTGGTCGGTCTGTCTGTGACCCCTCTGTGTGCAGGGCAGTAAGAAGAAGATCCTCAGTAAGCAGGAGATGAGTCGGTACCTTCGCTTCATCCTGCAGCGCATGAAGGAACGGGTCGGTACTCACACACACATGGAGGGGGGGGTCCTACAATATGATATATATACAGTATAACATATAATAGCTGGGATAAGAACATATAATATGATATATATACAGTATAACATATCATAATAGCTGGGATAAGAACATATAATATGATATATATACAGTATAACATATCATAATAGCTGAGATAAGAACATATAATATGATATATATACAGTATAACATATCATAATAGCTGGGATAAGAACATATAATATGATATATATACAGTATAACATATCATAATAGCTGGGATAAGAACATATAATATGATATATATACAGTATAACGTAATAGCTGGGATAAGAACATGTATTATGATATATATACAGTATAACATATAATAGCTGGGATAAGAGCAGATGTGTCATTCTGAGTACAGATCATATAATATACTAAACAATACTAAGTACTCCAGACGTAGTAACCCCCCCCCTCCCCAGGCGGTGGACCTGAATAAGAAAGGCAAGGACACCAAACACCCCATGTACAAACGGCTGATCCACACGGCTCTTGACGTCTCCAACATCCAGGAGGTAGGAGCCTGCTACTATACTACTATAATACTATACTACTATACTACTGTACTACTACACCACTGCTACACCAACCAGTACCACAGTAGTAAGCACTCAGGGCTGGACGTCTCCAACAGGCTGTGAGTCAGTACTACTGGTTCTACTATCAGTAGAACCAGGAGCACAGTAGTCCTACCAGTACAACACTAAATACCAGTAGAACCAGGAGCACACTAGTCCTGCCAGTACAACACTAAATACCCCACCAGTACAACCAGTCCTACAACACTCTGCTTGTAGTAACTGTGTGTGTGTGTGTGTGTGTGTGTCAGAACCTGTCTGAAGGGCGGTACAAGAACTTTGAGGAGTTTAAAGCGGACGCCCAGCAGATCGTCCACAACACGGCCATCTTGTTCGGTGGTGAGTTCTACCCTCGCCTATCATTATCATTATTATTATTATTATTATTTACTGTGTGTGTGTGTGTGTGTGTGTGTGAGTGTGTGTGTGTGTGTGTGTGCCTCCCTCCCTCCCTCCCTGCCTCACTCCCTCTCTCCTTCTCTCCACTGTCTGCTTAGTAGCAGAGAGAGCATGTTTAGACCGGAGGCTGATTCACAACCATGACCAGAACACAGACAGGGCTTAGAGGCTGGCTTAACCCAGACCACCCAGACCACCCAGACCACCTAGACCGCCAAAACCCAGACTCAGACCTGAACTCTGGAGATCCCACATCATGAGAGTAGTGTCTCAGGGACACCCCTCCCTCCCCCTGAGGTGAGCCCCCCACCCAGGGGGTCTTAATTCAGCCCCTGGGTCTCCCCATGGGTGCAGGTACCTTAGCCGGGTGTTCGGGATGCACCCGAAGGAGACGGCGCGCCAGTTGGTGCTGGCGGTGAAGGACGGGCTGGTGGTGGAGACCCTCACCGTGGGCTGCAAGGGCTCCAAGGCCGGCATTGAGCAGGAGGGCTACTGGCTGCCTGGTGAAGAGATGGTGAGCGCACAATCCACGACGGCAGCTTCGGGACACCAGGAATCAGAAACACACACGGTTAGCATGCGTCACAATACAACATTCAACATTCGATTCAACACACTCGTAGGTAGCTCAGGAGCTGAGAATCACTGGTCCTGGGGCTGGACTCAAACCAGAATGTACCATAGGTCGCACTTGCCCACGGTACCTACACACGCTAACACACTAGGACTAGGACTGTAGGACTAAACATGGTAGGCTAGGACACTGTAGGACTACACATGGTTGGCTAGGACACTAGGACACCATAGGACTACACATGGTATGCTAGGACACCGTAGGACTACACATGGTATGCTAGGACACCGTAGGACTACACATGGTATGCTAGGACACTGTAGGACTACACATGGTATGCTAGGACACCGTAGGACTACACATGGTATGCTAGGACACTGTAGGACTACACATGGTATGCTAGGACACCGTAGGAATACACATGGTATGCTAGGACACCGTAGGACTACACATGGTATGCTAGGACACCGTAGGACTACACATGGTATGCTAGGACACTAGGATGACACATGGTATGCTAGGACTGTGTGTGTGTGTGTGTGTGTGTGTGTGTGTGTGTGTGCTTATGTTAACACGCATCTCTGAATCACTTGTAATCACAGGAACCCAAGGCAGAGGGCAGCAAGGTAAGGTTTTCACACACTCCTGACCGACTGGTCTTTCACACACTCCTGACTGACTGACTGGTCTTTTACACACTCCTGACTGACTGGTCATTCACACACTCCTAACTGACTGGTCCTTTAATCTGGCTGACTGACTGACTGGTCTTTTACACACTCCTGACTGGTCTTTTACACATGTCTGACTGACTGGTCTCCTGCTGACTGACTGGCTGACTGTTTTAGTCCTGCGTCTACACTAACAGCGTTCTGTGAGGTCTTGTGCTACACAGCCGACGACTCGGTGGAGCGATCCCACCGGCACCTCCTCCTAGCACCTCCTCCTAGAACCTCCTCCTACCCGCCATGTAGGCCGGCCCACGGCCACATTTAACACGTCGGATGGTCATGTGACAGTATTTCAATTGGTCTCATGAGAGTGCTTCAGGTAAAAGGGGAGGCAACTGCTACCTGGAGGGGCGGAGCTCTGCCGACAAGTTGGTTGTGGAGCTGTGAGACCTCACCGAATGTCCCAACGCCTGCTAGCTACACATCTCCTGCTGCGAAGCTGTTGCTTGCTACTACCAACACCATGCAGTCTGATGGCCAGGCCACTAGCGCTCGCCAGGATAGCCTAGTGCCAGCTAGCCTAGTGCCAGCTAGCCTAGCCAAAAGCTGATTAGTTTGTGAATGCAGTGGCTACAAACATCGTGTTTTCTAAACCTAAACACCAAACACAGCGAAACACAAACTAATTTGTAAAGATCTTAATGAACCAGACAAAGTCCAGACAAGCAACGCTAGCATAGCCGCAGGTTGGTAGCAGGCCTCCTATCAGTCTTGTCTTTCTACTTCTTGTATTGTTTGTACTTTTCTCTTGTCATACTAGTTTTACTTCTACTTCTCATGCGCATGTTTTAGTCTTGTCTGTTTCCTGTTTCTGTGTGTGGTGTGTGTGTGTGTGTGTGTCTCTCTGTCTGTGTGTGTGTGTGTGTGTGTGTGTGTGTGTGTGTGTGCTATGTGTGTGTGTGTGTTGTGTTGTGTGTGTGTGTGGTGTGTGTGTGTGTGTGTGTGTGTGTGTGTGGTGTGTGTGTTGTGTGAAGGAAAGTCAATAAAGTATTCTGAAATCTTCAACATCTTACAACGCCTTCAACTTTCACCTCAGAGTTCACTATTGAGCACGACCAACCAGAGTTCAGTATTGAGCACGACCAACCAGAGTTCAGTATTGAGCCAGACCAACCAGAGTTCAGTATTGAGCCAGACCATTGATAGGCGATCAAAGTCCTCAACAGTGCAGTGATGTCTCTGCTATCACCATGCGTTGGAGCCTCTGCTCTCTAGCCTGTGGTGCCGGGCATTAGCCCTGGTGGGGGATTACTGAGGGGTCTGCCTTGGTGGAGATTTATGAACGTGACAGCTGAGGTTGCACGGGTGCCTGGCAGGAGAACGGCGAAACATTGGATTAGGATTTAAAATGCATGCAGAGTAAGGCCCTGCACGGGGACGAGCCAACAGCAAGTCTGTGGAAACGGTCTTCTGGTCGGAGCCGATGTGGTTGAAGCTGTCAATGAAGAACAAAATGTTTTAGGACACCACTTAATGATTTGTCTCTGAAGCAATCATTATCACTTACTGATGTAGAACAATAGACTTGGAATGGTTGGTTAGTGGAATTTAAATGACACCTAATTGTACTATAAGATTTGTACCCCATCGTGCTACGTACCCCGGAGTGCTCTGTACCATTGCATGCTACGTACCCCGGAGTGCTAAGGGTAAATATACACGCTACGTAGCCTAGCGCGCATGTGTTCCCGCGAGGCAGCAGAGCTAACCCCCGATGCTTGGCCCCCGCTTGTGTCCCTGCAGCTCAGATGAATAAGGAAGTGATGTCACGGGCGGCCAGGAAGCGGCAGGCCGACCCCAAGGTGGTCCAGTATGTGTGGGCAGCCATCGAGGTCGTCCGCAACCAGAAGCAGATCGCCAACATGGATCGCATCTCCAAGTAAGACTCAGTGGGAGTGGGAACGTCCACCCAGGTGGGACAGATCAGCCTAACCCTCTACCTGTTAGGGGACTACGGGGTTGGACCGTACCAAACTGGTGGATCTGTCCACCATACATCTGGGAGGATATGATGTCATGTCTGCCTTTTTACTGATGGGTACACGGGTCAAAAGTTAATAACATGAGGTGTCGACCCCATGTGGCTACTGCCAGCCAATCGGGAGCGGCCAGGGTTGTGGTGCCTTTCTCAAAGACACACGACAGGTGTCAGAGGAGCTGCTGAAACACAGCCGCCATATATTGTACCCCGTGTGTCGAACATGGATCAATATTCTGCATTTAGCTGCTAACCGTGAGGATTATTGATTATTGGCGGACACGGTGAGTGCTCGGTGGGGGCGGCAGAGGCGTCCTCGTCGTCTGCGGCTCACCTCGCCGGCTGGCTGCGCGCCGACGAAATCCCCGACGCCTGGGTGGCTGTTGTCATGGTAACGGAGGGTGCAGCGGAATGCCACAGAACCTTGAATCACCCTGCTTCCCCTCCCCCAGGTGGGACAGATCAGCCTAACCCTCTACCTGTTAGGGGACTACGGGGTTGGACCGTACCAAACTGGTGGATCTGTCCACCATACATCTGGGAGGATATGATGTCATGTCTGCCTTTTTACTGATGGGTACACGGGTCAAAAGTTAATAACATGAGGTGTCGACCCCATGTGGCTACTGCCAGCCAATCGGGAGCGGCCAGGGTTGTGGTGCCTTTCTCAAAGACACACGACAGGTGTCAGAGGAGCTGCTGAAACACAGCCGCCATATATTGTACCCCGTGTGTCGAACATGGATCAATATTCTGCATTTAGCTGCTAACCGTGAGGATTATTGATTATTGGCGGACACGGTGCCCTCCCTCCTGCCTCCTTCCCTCCCTCCCTCCTCTCCCTCCCTCCCTACCTCCTCCCTCCCTCCCTCCTTCCCTCCCTCCCTCCTCTCACTCCCTCCCTGCCTCCCACCCCACTCCCTCCTGCCTGCCTGCCTCCTTCCCTCACTCCCTCCCTTCACTCCCCCCCTCACTCCCTCCCCTCCCTCTTTCCTTCTCTCCCTCCCTCCCTCCCTCCTTCCTTCTATCCCTCCCTCCCTCCCTCCCTCCCTGCCTCACTCCCTCTCTCCTTCTCTCCACTGTCTGCTAGTAGCAGAGAGAGCATGTTTAGACCGGAGGCTGATTCACAACCATGACCAGAACACAGACAGGGCTTAGAGGCTGGCTTAACCCAGACCACCCAGACCACCCAGACCACCTAGACCGCCAAAACCCAGACTCAGACCTGAACCTCTGGAGATCCCACATCATGAGAGTAGTGGTCTCAGGGACACCCCTCCCTCCCCCTGAGGTGAGCCCCCCCACCCAGGGGTCTTAATTCAGCCCCTGGGTCTCCCCATGGGTGCAGGTACCTTAGCCGGGTGTTCGGGATGCACCCGAAGGAGACGGCGCGCCAGTTGGTGCTGGCGGTGAAGGACGGGCTGGTGGTGGAGACCCTCACCGTGGGCTGCAAGGGCTCCAAGGCCGGCATTGAGCAGGAGGGCTACTGGCTGCCTGGTGAAGAGATGGTGAGCGCACAATCCACGACGGCAGCTTCGGACACCAGGAATCAGAAACACACACGGTTAGCATGCGTCACAATACAACATTCAACATTCGATTCAACACACTCGTAGGTAGCTCAGGAGCTGAGAATCACTGGTCCTGGGGCTGGACTCAAACCAGAATGTACCATAGGTCGCACTTGCCCACCGGTACCTACACACGCTAACACACTAGGACTAGGACTGTAGGACTAAACATGGTAGGCTAGGACACTGTAGGACTACACATGGTGGCTAGACACTAGGACACCATAGGACTACACATGGTATGCTAGGACACCGTAGGACTGCACATGGTATGCTAGGACACCGTAGGACTACACATGGTATGCTAGGACACTGTAGGAATACACATGGTATGCTAGGACACCGTAGGACTACACATGGTATGCTAGGACACTGTAGGGACTACACATGGTATGCTAGGACACCGTAGGAATACACATGGTATGCTAGGGACACCGTAGGACTACACATGGTATGCTAGGACACCGTAGGACTACACATGGTATGCTAGGACACTAGGATGACACATGGTATGCTAGGACTGTGTGTGTGTGTGTGTGTGTGTGTGTGTGTGTGTGTGTGCTTATGTTAACACACATCTCTGAATCACTTGTAATCACAGGAACCCAAGGCAGAGGGCAGCAAGGTAAGGTTTTCACACACTCCTGACCGACTGGTCTTTCACACACTCCTGACTGACTGACTGGTCTTTTACCACACTCCTGACTGACTGGTCATTCACACACTCCTAACTGACTGGTCCTTTAATCTGGCTGACTGACTGACTGGTCTTTTACACACTCCTGACTGGTCTTTTACACATGTCTGACTGACTGGTCTCCTGCTGACTGACTGGCTTGACTGTTTTAGTCCTGCGTCTACACTAACAGCGTTCTGTGAGGTCTTGTGCTACACAGCCGACGACTCGGTGGAGCGATCCCACCGGCACCTCCTCCTAGCACCTCCTCCTAGAACCTCCTCCTACCCGCCATGTAGGCCGGCCCCACGGCCACATTTAACACGTCGGATGTCATGTGACAGTATTTCAATTGGTCTCATGAGAGTGCTTCAGGTAAAAGGGGAGGCAACTGCTACCTGGAGGGGCGGAGCTCTGCCGACAAGTTGGTTGTGGAGCTGTGAGACCTCACCGAATGTCCCAACGCCTGCTAGCTACACATCTCCTGCTGCGAAGCTGTTGCTTGCTACTACCAACACCATGCAGTCTGATGGCCAGGCCACTAGCGCTCGCCAGGATAGCCTAGTGCCAGCTAGCCTAGTGCCAGCTAGCCTAGCCAAAAGCTGATTAGTTTGTGAATGCAGTGGCTACAAACATCGTGTTTTCTAAACCTAAACACCAAACACAGCGAAACACAAACTAATTTGTAAAGATCTTAATGAACCAGACAAAGTCCAGACAAGCAACGCTAGCATAGCCGCAGGTTGGTAGCAGGCCTCCTATCAGTCTTGTCTTTCTACTTCTTGTATTGTTTGTACTTTTCTCTTGTCATACTAGTTTTACTTCTACTTCTCATGCGCATGTTTTAGTCTTGTCTGTTTCCTGTTTCTGTGTGTGGGCTGGGGGGGGGGGGTAGTCTGAGTATCGGTAGTGGTCTACTGGCCTGCCAAGAGTATCTCTCATGATTAATTAAATTATCTGATCCTACACACTTGGTAGATCTAGACCACTCTTGGTAGATCGAGAGCAGACTTGGTAGATCTAGAGCAGACATGGTAGATCTAGACCAGACTTAGTAGATCTAGACTAGACTTGGTAGCTCTAGACCAGACTTGGTAGCTCTAGACCAGACTTGGTAGGTCTAGACCAGACGGACTCGTGACACTTTGACATTTCCCACTTCCTTCCTGTCTCTGCCCTTTCCCAGCATGCACCTCTCCTAGGGGTCTGCTACTATAGACTGAGGAGCCTTTTGTCTGTTCACGTGCACGCTCCCTCACGTGCACGCCCGTGGGGAAGAGTCATTATGAAGTGTGTGAGCAGGAGAACAGAGGCTGGCTATTCATCTCCAACTAGAGAGTTGATCATTACACACACACACACACACACACACACACACACACACACACACACACACACACACATTGTGGTATATTCGTCGGAGAGCGACCTCAGGTGAACCAGACGTGACCACAAACTTTACAGTTACACAACCACCTGACCCCAGCGTGTGTGTGTGTAGTTCTCTGTGTGTAGTTGTGTGTGTGTGTCTGTCGTAGGTTCCCCGGTGTGATGGGAGGGGGGGAGGGGGTCTGAGGGCGCCCATGGGTCAGGGGGTCGGCGGGGGGTGACTCACCCTGTGTGTGTGTGTGTGTGTTGCATGTGCGTGTGCGTGTGCGTGTAGGACTGGGAGCCAGAGGACCACGACTGGTACTGCTTCCAGTGCCACCTGCCGGAGAGGTGGTCTCCTGCGACGGCTGCTTCAGGGTCTACCACCTCAAGTGTCTGGGAGAAGCCCGACGCCCACACCTGCAGAGACCCCAACGCACACTGGCACTGGCCTCGTCTGCAGGGTACCGGTCTGGCTCGCCCCCCCCTCCCGCCCTGTCTGTCTGACTGGCCTCTCTGTCTCTCACCTGTCTCACTCTCACCTGTCTGACTGGCCTCTCTGTCGCCCACCTGTTTGACTGACTGGCCTCTCTGTCTCTCACCTGTCTCACTCTCACCTGTCTGACTGGCCTCTCTGTCTCTCACCTGTCTGACTCTCACCTGTCTGACTGGCCTCTCTGTCTCTCACCTGTCTCACTCTCACCTGTCTGACTGACTGGCCTCTCTGTCTCTCACCTGTCTCTGTCTCTGACCTGTCTGTCTCTGATCAGTCTCTCTGACCTGTCTGTCTCTCTGGTCGGTCTGTCTGTGACCCCTCTGTGTGCAGGGCAGTAAGAAGAAGATCCTCAGTAAGCAGGAGATGAGTCGGTACCTTCGCTTCATCCTGCAGCGCATGAAGGAACGGGTCGGTACTCCACACACACATGGAGGGGGGGGTCCTACAATATGATATATATACAGTATAACATATAATAGCTGGGATAACAACATATAATATGATATATATAGAGTATAACATATCATAATAGCTGAGATAAGAACATATAATATGATATATATACAGTATAACATATCATAATAGCTGAGATAAGAACATATAATATGATATATATACAGTATAACATATCATAATAGCTGGGATAAGAACATATAATAATATATATATACACAGTATAACATATCATAATAGCTGGGATAAGAACATATAATATGATATATATACAGTATAACGTAATAACTGGGATAAGAACATGTATTATGATATATATACAGTATAACATATAATAGCTGGGATAAGAGCAGATGTGTCATTCTGAGTACAGATCATATAATATACTAAACAATACTAAGTACTCCAGATGTAGTAACCCCCCCCCTCCCCAGGCGGTGGACCTGAATAAGAAAGGCAAGGACACCAAACACCCCATGTACAAACGGCTGATCCACACGGCTCTTTGACGTCTCCAACATCCAGGAGGTAGGAGCCTGCTACTATACTACTATAATACTATACTACTATACTACTGTACTACTACACCACTGCTACACCAACCAGTACCACAGTAGTAAGCACTCAGGGCTGGACGTCTCCAACAGGCTGTGAGTCAGTACTACTGGTTCTACTATCAGTAGAACCAGGAGCACAGTAGTCCTACCAGTACAACACTAAATACCAGTAACCAGGAGCACACTAGTCCTGCCAGTACAACACTAAATACCCCACAGTACAACCAGTCCTACAACACTCTGCTTGTAGTAACTGTGTGTGGTGTGCTGTGTGTGTGTGTCCAGAACCTGTCTTGGAAGGGCGGTACAAGCACACTTTGAGGAGTTTTAAGCGGACGCCCAGCAGATCGTCCACAACACGGCCCATCTTTGTTCGGTGGTGAGTTCTACCGCTCAGCCTATCATATCAGTTAATTATTATTATTAATTATTTACTGTGCATGTGTGTGTGTGCAGTGTGTGTGGTGTGTGTGGTGTGTGTGTGTGTGTGTGTGTGTGTGTGTGTGTGTGGTGTGTGTGTGTTGGGCTGTTGTGTGGTTGTGTGTGTGTGTGTGGTGTGTGCTGTGTGTGTTGCAGTGCACAGTGAGCCAAGGCCGGGAGATCGGCTCGGTTACTCTACAGCGATACCTGCCACGAGGTACGGATCACACATTCATCGTTTCTCACATCAATGTATGAATCTGATTTAGTCTCTCTCTGTGTGTTCCCTGTTTACACTCTCTGGCTCTGCTGCTTCTGTCTGGTGCTCATGAGGCTGCAGCCGATCTTTTAAACTTCACCAGAAGAGGTGATTTACAGGTCCATCTACGTTCCAACCCTCACCTATGGTCACAAGCTTTGGGTAGCGACCGAAAGAATGAGATTGCGGATACAAGCGGCCAAATGAGTTTCCTCTGCAGGGTGGCTGGAGATGGGGTGAGGGGCTCAGTCTTAGAGATAGGGTGAGGATCTCAGTCTTGAGGGTGAGGAGCTCAGTCTTAGAGATAGGGTGAGGAGCTCAGGCTTAGAGATAGGGTGAGGGGCTCAGTCTTAGAGATAGGGTGAGGAGCTCAGTCTTAGCGATAGGGCGAGGAGCTCAGCCTTAGAGATAGGGTGAGGAGCTCAGTCTTAGAGATAGGGTGAGGAGCTCAGCCTTAGAGATAGGGTGAGGAGCTCAGACATCCGGAGGGAGCTCATAGAGCCGCTGCTCCTCCGCATCAAAAGGAGTCAGCTGAGGTGGTTTGGGCGTCTGATTAGGCCACCTCCCCTTAGAGGTTTTCCGGGCACGTCCCCCTGGGAGGAGACCCCGGGGCAGACCCAGAACCCGCTGGAGGGATTATATATCTCGTCTGGCCCGGGAACGCCTCGGGACCCCCCAGGAGGAACTAGAGAGTGTGGCTGGGGAGAAGGAAGCCTGGGGGGCCCCGCTTAGCCGGCTGCCACCGCGACCCGGCCCCGGATAAGAGGATGAGAATGGATGGATGGATGGACAGCGTACACCGATCACTGTGTCTGACAGAATCTCTCCTCTCCATCCTCTAGATAAATGAGTTGATGTTGTGCAAGAACTGTTTCTACCTGTCTAACGCACGGCCGGAAAACTGGTTCTGCTACCCCTGCGTGAGTATCCAGCCTGCACGGACCTCATAAACACACCTGTGTAGTCCCCGGACACCAACACCAGGATTATAGACCCCAACGCTAGGTTTATACAGACTATGTAGTCCCCGGACACCAACGGCAGGACTATAGACCCCATGTTTAGACCGGAGGCTGATTCACAACCAAGACCAGAACACAGACAGGGCTTAGAGGCTGGCTTAACCCAGACCACCTAGACCACCAAAACCCAGACTCAGCCCTGAACTCTGGAGATCCCACATCATGAGAGTAGTGTCTCAGGGACACCCCTCCCTCCCCCTGAGGTGAGCCCCCCACCCAGGGCTGGTTCTTAGATTCAGCCCGCTGGGTGAATTGATATATCAGACCTTTGATGGTTCTCCCCGGACACTAACGCCGAGGACTATAGACCCCAACGCTAGGTCCCCGGACACCAACCCTAGGACTATAGACCACAACGCTAGGTTTATACAGACCATGTAGTCCCCGGACACCAACCCTAGGACTATAGACCCCAATGCTAGGTCCCCGGACACTAACCCTAGGACTATAGACCCCAACGCTAGGTCCCCAGACCCCAACGCTAGGTCCATGGACACCAACCCCCCCCTGTGTCCCCTGCAGAGCCCGGTGCATGAGGTGGTGTGGGCTAAGATGAAGGGCTTCGGCTACTGGCCGGCGAAGGTCCTGCAGCGGGAGGACAACCAGGTGGACGTCCGATTCTTTGGCCACCAGCACCAGAGGTTAGCACCATGGTTAGCGCGCTGCGTAGCATAGGCTGCTAGTAGACTGTGCTAGTGGAGAGCTACTATGTTAGCCTATGCTAGTAGAGGGTTGGCTAGCGTAGCTTTTGCCTATGCTAGCAGAGGGCTAATTAGTAATAAAACTAAAATATAAATTGATCCACGTGTAAATGTATTTGATTTGATGTTTATTTATCATAATGTTTTAGAAAGATTCTTCTAGAACATTCTAAAGCACATCTGGAACCAGCGCTAACCATTAGCTCAGAGAAGCTAGAAGGCTAGCTGTAGCCCAGGGAAGCTAGAAGGCTAGCTCGAAGCAGAGCTAACCATTAGCAGCCTCTGGGCTAGCGTCTAGGGAGGCAGCTAATGGGCTAGCATCTAGCGAGGCTGCTAATGGGCTAGCTCTGGCAGCCGCTAGCACCCCAGGGGGCTAAATCTCCTCCCTCCCTCTCGACCAATGGGAGCAGGGCGTGGATCCCGGCAGACAACATCCAGGACATCAAGGTGAGCGTGCAGCAGCTGCAGGTGAAGCGCAGCCTGGGCTGGAGGAAGGCCTGCGACGAGCTACAGCTCTACCAGCGCTTCCTGCGCCAGGGACGCTACTGGAAGACCCAGGAGGAGGAGGAGGAGGGGGGGGGAGGGAGCCCCGCCCCCCGGGGCCCTGAGGAGGAGGAGGAGCCGGAGGAGCAGGAGCAGCAGGAGGAGGAGGAGCAGGAGCAGCCGGAGAAGAAGCAGAGGCTGGCGGGTCAGAGGTCGGGAGGTCAGAGGCCGGCGGGTCAGAGGTCGGGAGGTCAGAGGTCGGCGGCCGGTCAGGAGGATGGCGGCGGGGGAGGAGGAGGTGGCGGGGGAGGAGGAGGAGGAGGAGGAGGAGGCGGCGGCGGGGGGAGGGCAGAGCGGTCAGACGAGGCGGAGTCCAGCATCTCGTCCACCAGCAACGAGCAGATCAGACATGTGAGTAGAGGCTGCTCCACCTCACTTATCGACGTCGTTAGGCGTCCTGCGTCCTGATTGGTTCGTTAGCAGCATCCTGCGTCCTCATTGGTTGACTGTGTGCTGATGTGATCACAGCTCAAAGGAAGTCTGGAGCCCAAAGCCAAGAAGAGTCGAAGGAGTCCGGCCCTGGAGCCCAAGGAAGAGCCTGCCGTGAGTTCTACAATATAGAACGTATAATCTTAATATGAATATAGAACGTATAATCTTAATATTAATATAGAACATATAATCTTATTAATATAGAACATATAATCTTATTAATATAGAACATAATCTTAATATTAATATAGAACATAATATTAATATTAATATAGAACATATAATATTAATATAGAACATATAATCATATATTAGACATATTGAATGTCTCCTTTAACACAAAGCTATGCAGGTTATTCTTGCAGTTATGTTGACCGTCCTAATATTAATATTATATATAGTTAATATATTAATATTATGTATATAGTTGTGTGCGTGTGGTCCAGTGAGCTCCACCAATAGCAGCCTCTAGAAGGTAACCCCTCCAGAAGGTAACCCCTCTCCCTCTAGAAGGTAACTCCTCCTAACCTCCTCACCCCAGGACCCGGAGCCGGAGATGGAGGCGGTGAGCTCCAGCCAGCAGGAGGTCCCGGTCTCATCCTGCGCCCCCCCGCAGCCCGAGTGTCTCTCGGTGTCCACCCAGACCAGGAAGGGGTCCGGGGGCCCGGGGGGCGGGGCCGGGGCCCCCAGGACCCTGCACCGCGGCACCCAGACGGCAAGCGACGGCGCCTGCCACAACCTCTGCCACGAGAAGTACACCAAGATCTTCACCGACGTCAAGGAGATGATGAAGGCCGACAACAAGAGGGAGACGGAGCGGGTGGTTCGGGAGGCCCTGGAGAAGGTGGGTGAGCTAGAGGCTGACAGCTCTAGAGCTGTCAGCCTCTACAGCTGTCAGCCTCTGCATCTAGAGCTGTCAACATCTAGAGCTGTCAGCATCTGCATCTAGAGCTGTCAACATCTAGAGGATGACAGCTCTAGATGCTAGCGCTAGCGGCTAACGCGAGTGTGTGTGTGTGTGTTAGCTGCGCGGGGAGATGGAGGAGGAGAAGCGGCAGGCGGTCAGCAAGGCGGTGGGCGGGGCCCAGGGGGAGGTGGACAGGAAGTGCAAGCAGATGAAGGAGAAGTGCAAGGAGGAGCTGGTGGAGGAGGTGAAGAAGCTGGTGGCGCAACACAAGCAGCTCCTCTCCCAGACCAAGAAGAAGCAATGGGTGAGTTAACACGTTAGCACGGCACGCTAACACGGGTGAGTTAGCACGCTAGCACGCTAACACGGGTGAGTTAACACGCTAGCACGGCACGCTAACACGGGTGAGTTGGCACGCTAGCACGGCACGCTAACACGGGTGAGTTAGCACGCTAACACGGGTGAGTTAACACGCTAGCATGGCACGCTAACACGGGTGAGGTGTGTGTGTGTGTGTGTGTGTGTGTGTGTGTGTGTGTGTGTGTGCGTGTTATGCGCATGCTTGGCTCACGAGCACAGGTGTTGTTCCATGAGCGAAGCCACACACCGTTTGGTCTTGAGTGTGGATCGAGCTGATTTAATGAAGATTGTCTTTGTCATCGTGTCGTCTTGAATCACTGTATGGCGGCAATGTTAGTGAGTGGAAAGTGTGGTAATGTAGTGAAGTGAAGTGAAGTGTGTCACCTCGAGTCTCGCTGAGGTTCTGTTTTTTTTTAAAGGAAATAAAATGTCTTATTTACTTGAGTTGGCATAAGTCTTTGAATTGAAGAAATAATAAAAAAATACTTTGGACAATAAATGAGAAACTTTTGGATTGTACCAACACCCCACTTAACACCTCAAACACTCAAACTAAGAAACGCCAAAACCAAAGACTGAAGTCCCTCTGTGGCGACCAGACTCACCTCACCGGCCACTTTATTAGGTACACCTGTTCAACTGCTCATTAACGCAAATATCTAATCAGCCAATCACATGGCAGCAACTCAATGCATTTAGGCATGTAGACATGGTCAAGACGATCTGCTGAGGTTCAAACAGCGCATCAGAATGGGGAAGAAAGGTGATTGAAGTGACTTTGAACGTGGCATGGTTGTTGGTGCCAGACGGGCTGGTCTGAGTATTTCAGCAACTGCTGATCTACTGGGATTTTCACGCACAAACATCTCTATGGTTTACAGAGAATGGTCCGAAAAAGAGAAAATATCCAGTGAGCGGCAGTTCTCTGGGCGAGGTCAGAGGTCAGAGGAGAATGGCCAGACTGGTTGGAGCAGATAGAAAGGCAACAGTAACTCAAATTACCGTTACAACTGAGGTGTGCAGAAGAGCTGAACGCACAACACGTGGAACCTTGAAGCAGATGAGCTACAGCAGCAGAACACCATGTATGTATGTACGTATGTGAGTATGTATATATATATTTTATATTTATATATATGGATATTTTTGGATATATAATTTCCTTTTTTTTCCCTTGTGGCTGTTTGATAAGCTCTAGAGTAGATCACTTCTTTTGTGATGCTGTGAATGAGTGATTGCCTCTGCTAACTCCCTCTACTGAGTCACACGGTTTATTTTCCACTTAGGACTTCATACAAGGGTTTGGTTTTGAGGGTCAGGGTTTTATATGGAACCCGTAACCCTGGCAGTGTTGGTGCCTTGCTGGACCGTTGAGACAGGAAGTGGAGACAAGAAGCTTGGTTTGTTGATACATTTATTTGTCCATGTCAGCACATAGAATATATTTCTATACATATTGCTAGCTAATGCTTCAACAACACGGATGGTGGTGCATGGAGAACGTTAAGCCGTGGTTAATAGTTTACATATGAACAGAACACGCCTGGTCCGCCGCACACACGCTCTGCTGCATGGCCCCACGCATGGCCCCACACACACACACACACACACACACCACACACACACACACACCACACACACACACACACACACCACACACCACACACACACCACACCACACACACACACACACACACACAACATACACCAACTTCATACAATCTGGATTTATTCCCAACAAAAACTTCTGATTCGCTCCAAAAACAGTAAAATTACAAAAAATACAAACAAACAAAAAAAAAGGTAATTTGATATTAGAAATGAAAACACATTAAGGTTGTCGTTGTCTTGAGTATTAAAATAAAAGTTGTAACAGCGATGCCAGTTTGACCGAGACGGTGACTCGCCGTATCGGTTAGCATTAGCGGGTTAGCATGCTAACGTCAGTCGGAACGTAACGCGTGCGCGTATCTCAGTGTGACCGAGATACCGACACGAATCAGACCGTAGAGATTTTTATTTACATGTAGTGCAAAGTTGATTAAAAAAATGACTGATTTTGACATTTCACAAACACGAGACGACGACACATGAAGTCCTCCGAGACACGGCGAAAAGTGTGTGGAAGCTCGGGGGTACGAGGGGTGTGTGGAGAGACGGGTTCGTTACGTACACACACACACACACACACTAGTCCACCTGTAGTCCACCTGTACAACAGAGACACGCAGCAGGAGGTCGCCACGACAACCACGGAAGTGAATACAAATCTGAAGTCAGTTCAGTTCGGGGGGGGGAGACAAGCGAACGGGAGAAAAGAAAGTGGGTTCAAAACCCGTTCCAGACGTCTTCACCACCAAGGGGCGGGGTCTGGTCCGAGGGGCGGGGTCCGGGTCCGAGGCCCGGGAACAATTAAAAAGGCAATTTGATTGCCGTCGTCGGGTTGAAACGCGCGCAAGTAAAGCAGCAGAAGAAGAAGAAGAGATGAATATAAAGCCGAGGTCCCCGCGGGGTCGTCACGTTTGCATGTTTCACATCGCTCCGCTGGGCCGCTCCAGAACCTCTCCAGAAGCACTCCAGAACCTCCCCAGAACCTCTCCAGATGCACTCCAGAACTGCTCCAGAACCTCTCCAGAACCAAGAAACGTGATCGATCCGCACGCTTTACCCCTGAAGAAAAACAACTGACAGGAGACGGCCTGGCCCAGGTCGGGTTCTGGAGAGGTCACATGGCCCCGAGGGTGTCCGGGTCGGTCGGGTTCTGGAGAGGTCACGTGACCCCGAGAGCATCCGGGTCGGTCCTCTTCTGTTACGTAACGTTTCGCCGGACAATTGAGCGATACAAAAAAAATTTAAAAACGACATCTGCACAGAAAAGTGAGTAACCACAAAGGTCTTCCTCACCTCCACCTCCACCATCATAATCTTTGATTCATAAAAACGTCGTCCAGACACGACCCTCGCACGTGCGTCCGTATTAAATGGAAGATTTATTTTGTTTGTCTGCACCTTTAAGGCCAACTTTATAAACCCTGTCTCCCAGCCTCAAAGAAGTGATTTAAGTGACAACATTTCAGTAGAAATTGTAAAAACACAAAAAGGAAAAAGGAAAAAGGTGCCGTTCATGTCATCATTTAAAAAACAACAAACAAAAAAACACAAAAGTAAGATTATTCAAAATGAATATGCCGTTAATGATTAAAATGTCACTTTTAAAACCTTGCTTGTATTTTAGTAACTTGCTGCGAGTCCTCAGTCTCTCCGGGTCTCCGCCGGCGATAAGAAAAAGAGTTTACAAAACTGCTCGTTAGCTAGTCAGTCACGACACACACACAACACGCACACACACGTAAACAGAACGGCCGGATGGGGTCACATGATTCGGAGCCGGGGGTCAGCTGACCGCAGGACGGCCACCGATAAATAAAAGCGATTCGCCGCCAAACGCCGGAACCAAACGGCGTCTCTGCTGCTCTGCTGTGTGTGTGTGTGTGTGTGTGTGTTGTTGTGTTGTGTGTGGTGTGTGTGTTGTGTGTGTGTGTGTGTGTGTGGTGTGTGTGTGTGTTCGGGGGGGGGGGGGGTTCGTGGGAGGGGGGCGGCGGGCTGTGGCGGCGGGGGGTGGGCTTGGTGCAGGGGGGGGGGGGGGGGGGGGCGGGGCTCATCTCTTGCGTCGGCAGGTGCGTTTGTGGGTCGGCGTGTCCAGTGCTCCTGCTGGCACTTGCATGGAGGCAGTACGACGTGTTCCAGCAGCAGTGGTACATCGCCTCCTCTGCAGTTGGTAAACACTGCAACACACACACGACAGCAGACACACACCACAGTGTTCACAAACACACCCCGACGGGGTGCGAACATCGCTCCTCCCTCGCGTGTGGCAGACACACAGGTGTGTGGCCCCTCCTCGCAGTTGTAACACTGCAACACACACACACACAGTGTTACAACACACCCCGCTGCAACATCGCCTCCTCCTCGCAGTTGTAACACTGCAACACACACACACACAGTGTTACAACACACCCCGCTGCAACATCGCCTCCTCCTCGCAGTTACTGCAACACACACACATACAGTGTTACAACACACCCCGCTGCAACATCGCCTCCTCTCGCAGTTGTAACACTGCAACACACACACACACACACACTACACACACCACACACACACACACACACACACACACACCACACACACACATACACACACACAAACCACACACACATGCATGCATCTGTCAGTCAAAGCTGGGACCAAAAAAACAAACAAACCAAGACGATTGCAGCTGCAGCTTTGTTTTGATGCACAGTGCGGCAGATTATTTGGAATCAATAAAGACAGCGTCGGCAGTGAAGTCTCAGTGGGGACACGGGAGAGTGTGTGTGTGTGTGTGTGTGTGTGTGGCGGGGGGGGGGGGGGCGGGGGGGGGGGGTTCGTGGTGTGTGTGGTGTTGTGTGGTGTGGGGGGGGGGGGGGGGGGGGGGCGGGGGGGGGGGGGGGGGGGGGGGTGGAGGGGGGGCGGGCATTCTTGCGTCGGCAGGTGCGTTTGTGGTCGGCGTGCCAGTGCTCCTGCTGGCACTTGATGGAGCAGTACGACGTGTTCCAGCAGCAGTGGTACATCGCCTCCTCCTCGCAGTTGTAACACTGCAACACACACACACACACACACACACACACAGTGTTACAACACACCCCGCTGCAACATCGCCTCCTCCTCGCAGTTACTGCAACACACACACACACAGTGTTACAACACACCCCGCTGCAACATCGCCTCCTCCTCGCAGTTGTAACACTGCAACACACACACACACAGTGTTACAACACACCCCGCTGCAACATCGCCTCCTCCTCGCAGTTGTAACACTGCAACACACACACACACAGTGTTACAACACACCCCGCTGCAACATCGCCTCCTCCTCGCAGTTGTAACACTGCAACACACACACACACAGTGTTACAACACACCCCGCTGCAACATCGCCTCCTCCTCGCAGTTGTAACACTGCAACACACACACACACAGTGTTACAACACACCCCGCTGCAACATCGCCTCCTCCTCGCAGTTACTGCAACACACACACATACAGTGTTACAACACACCCCGCTGCAACATCGCCTCCTCCTCGCAGTTGTAACACTGCAACACACACACACACACACACACACACACACACACACACACACACACACACACACACACACACACACACACACACACACACACACACCTCACCCATGTTAGCGTGCCATGCTAGCGTGCTAACTCACCCGTGTTAGCGTGCCGTGCTAGCGTGCTAACTCACCCGTGTTAGCGTGCCGTGCTAGCGTGCCAAATCACCCGTGTTAGCGTGCCATGCTAGCGTGTTAACTCACCCGTGTTAGCGTGCTAACTCACCCGTGTTAGCGTGCCGTGCTAGCGTGCCAAATCACCCGTGTTAGCGTGCCATGCTAGCGTGTTAACTCACCCGTGTTAGCGTGCTAACTCACCCGTGTTAGCGTGCCGTGCTAGCGTGCCAACTCACCCGTGTTAGCGTGCCGTGCTAGCGTGTTAACTCACCCGTGTTAGCGTGCTAGCGTGCTAACTCACCCGTGTTAGCGTGCCGTGCTAACGTGTTAACTCACCCATTGCTTCTTCTTGGTCTGGGAGAGGAGCTGCTTGTGTTGCGCCACCAGCTTCTACACACACACACACACACACACACACACACACACACACACACAGCAGAGCAGCAGAGACGCCGTTTGGTTCCGGCGTTTGGCGGCGAATCGCTTTTATTTATCGGTGGCCGTCCTGCGGTCAGCTGACCCCCGGCTCCGAATCATGTGACCCCCATCCGGTCTTCTGTTTAACGTGTGTGGTGCCGTGTGTGTGTGTGTCGTGAACTGACTAGCTAACACGAGCGCTTTTGTAAACTCTTTTTCTTATCGCCGGCGGAGACCCGGAGAGACTGAGGACTCGCAGCAAGTTACTAAAATACAAGCAAGGTTTTAAAAGTGACATTTTAATCATTAACGGCATATTCATTTTGAATAATCTTACTTTTGTGTTTTTTTGTTTGTTGTTTTTTAAATGATGACATGAACGGCACCTTTTTCCTTTTTCCTTTTTGTGTTTTTACAATTTCTACTGAAATGTTGTCACTTAAATCACTTCTTTGAGGCTGGGAGACAGGGTTTATAAAGTTGGCCTTAAAGGTGCAGACAAAACAAAAGGTAAATCTTTCCATTTTAATACGGACGCACGTGCGAAGGGTCGTGTCTGGACGACGTTTTTATGAATCAAAGATTATGATGGTGGAGGTGGAGGTGAGGAAGACCTTTGTGGTTACTCACTTTTCTGGTGCAGATGTCGTTTTTAATTTTTTTTGTATCGCTCAATTGTCCGGCGAAACGTTACGTAACAGAAGAGGAACCGACCCGGATGCTCTCGGGGTCACGTGACCTCTCCAGAACCCGACCGACCCGGACACCCTCGGGCCATGTGACCTCTCCAGAACCCGACCTGGGCCAGGCGTCTCCTGTCAGTGTTTTCTCAGGGGTAAAGCGTGCGGATCGATCACGTTTCTTGGTTCTGGAGAGGTTCTGGAGCAGTTCTGGAGTGCATCTGGAGAGGTTCTGGGGAGGTTCTGGGAGTGCTTCTGGAGAGGTTCTGGAGCGGCCCAGCGGAGCGATGTGAAACATGCAAACGTGACGACCCCGCGGGGACCTCGGCTTTATATTCATCTCTTCTTCTTCTTCTGCTGCTTTACTTGCGCGCGTTTCAACCCGACGACGGCAATCAAATTGCCTTTTTAATTGTCCCGGGCCTCGGACCCGGACCCCGCCCCTCGGACGCAGACCCCGCCCCTTGGTGGTGAAGACGTCTGGAACGGGTTTTGAACCCACTTTCTTTCTCCGTTCGCTGACTCCCCCCCCCCGAACTGAACTGACTTCAGATTTGTATTCACTTCCGTGGTTTGTCGTGGCGACCTCCCGCTGCGTTCTCTGTTGTACAGGTGGACTACAGGTGGACTAGTGGTGTGTGTGTGTGTGTGTACGTAACGAACCCGTCTCTCCACACACCCCTCGTACCCCCGAGCTTCCACACACTTTTCGCCGTGTCTCGGAGGACTTCATGTGTCGTCGTCTCGTGTTTGTGAAATGTCAAAATCAGTCATTTTTTTAATCAACTTTGCACTACATGTAAATAAAAATCTCTACGGTCTGATTCGTGTCGGTATCTCGGTCACACTGAGATACGCGCACGCGTTACGTTCCGACTGACGTTAGCATGCTAACCCGCTAATGCTAACCGATACGGCGAGTCACCGTCTCGGTCAAACTGGCATCGCTGTTACAACTTTTATTTTAATACTCAAGACAACGACAACCTTAATGTGTTTTCATTTCTAATATCAAATTACCTTTTTTTTTGTTTGTTTGTATTTTTTGTAATTTTACTGTTTTTGGAGCGAATCAGAAGTTTTGTTGGGAATAAATCCAGATTGTATGAAGTTGGTGTAGTTTGCTGACGACGTCACCTGTTGTGTAACAGGTGTGCTGCATGGTCGTGTGTGTGTGCGTGTGTGTGTGTGGTGTGTGTGTGTGTGTGTGTGGGTGTGTGTGTGTGTGGTGTGTGTGTGTGTGTGTGTGTGTGTGTGGTGTGTGTGTGTGTGTGTGTGTGTGTGTGTGTGTGCGTGGGGCCATGCAGCAGAGCGTGTGTGCGGCGGACCAGGCGTGTTCTGTTCATTATGTAAAACTATTAACCACGGCTTAACGTTCTCCATGCACCACCATCCGTGTTGTTGAAGCATTAGCTAGCAATATGTATAGAAATATATTCTATGTGCTGACATGGACAAATAAATGTATCAACAAACCAAGCTTTCTTGTCTCCACTTCCTGTCTCAACGGTCCAGCAAGGCACCAACACTGCCAGGGTTACGGGTTCCATATAAAACCCTGACCCTCAAAACCAAACCCTTGTATGAAGTCCTAAGTGGAAAATAAACCGTGTGACTCAGTAGAGGGAGTTAGCAGAGGCAATCACTCATTCACAGCATCACAAAAGAAGTGATCTACTCTAGAGCTTATCAAACAGCCACAAGGGAAAAAAGGAAATTATATATCCAAAAATATCCATATATATAAATATAAAATATATATATCATACTCACATACGTACATACATACATGGTGTTCTGCTGCTGTAGCTCATTCTGCTTCAAGGTTCCACGTGTTGTGCGTTCAGCTCTTCTGCACACCTCAGTTGTAACGGTAATTTGAGTTACTGTTGCCTTTCTATCTGCTCCAACCAGTCTGGCCATTCTCCTCTGACCTCTCACCTCGCCCAGAGAACTGCCGCTCACTGGATATTTTCTCTTTTTCGGACCATTCTCTGTAAACCATAGAGATGTTTGTGCGTGAAAATCCCAGTAGATCAGCAGTTGCTGAAATACTCAGACCAGCCCGTCTGGCACCAACAACCATGCCACGTTCAAAGTCACTTCAATCACCTTTCTTCCCCATTCTGATGCGCTGTTTGAACCTCAGCAGATCGTCTTGACCATGTCTACATGCCTACCTGTCTACATGTCTACCTGTCTACATGCATTGTGTTGCTGCCATGTGATTGGCTGATTAGATATTTGTTAATGAGCAGTTGAACAGGTGTACCTAATAAAGTGGCCGGTGAGGGGAGTCTGGGGGTCGGCCACAGAGGGACTTCAGTCTTTGGTTTTGGCGTTTCTGTTTCAGGGTTTGGTTTTAGTTTGAGTGTTTGAGGTGTTAAGTGGGGTGTTGGTACAATCCAAAAGTTTCTCATTTATTGTCCAAAGTATTTTTTTATTATTTCTTCAATTCAAAGACTTATGCCAACTCAAGTAAATAAGACATTTTATTTCCTTTAAAAAAAAACAGAACCTCAGCGAGACTCGAGGTGACGTGAAGACGAACGGTGAAGAAAGTGCTTTAAAAAAAGTCGAGGAGCGACACTCAGACAGACGGTGTGTGTGTGTGTGTGTGTGTGTGTAAGATAAGATAGAACTTTATTCATCCCAAGGAAATTACTGTGCCAGGTTACATGTAACCTGGCACAGTAATTTGTGTGTGTGTGTGTGTGTGTGTGTGTGTGTGTGTTGAAGGTGACCACAGCTCTTGGCTTCACAGGAACAGGAGCATCTCCACCTCGGCCTCCAGGGGGCATCGTTGGGCTCGTCGTTCACATGGAGGAGTTTCAGTTTAAAACACAACAACAGGCCACAGGTGACTCCTTCTCTTAACGGACAAAAACAATCTTGGCACATGTTTTAAAGCTTAGCTTTGAGGAAAACTTTGTGGCACTTTATTATCCATTTTTAAAATGAAACTCCTCAATTCTTCAATTATGTCCCCCAAAAAATCTTTTCTTTTTACCACACATGCAGATGTGTTGGAGATCTAGGTTCGTACATCTACAGACTGTAAATGTATGAATTCATATATCTACAGATCTATAATCCTATATCTACAGATCTGTGTTCATAGATCTGTCTGCTACATGGTTCCACAGGATATAATACGTTGCTTCGATTCCGGAGAACATCCCAGAACTTCTCCTCCATAGATCGCTTTCTTTTTTAAATGAAAAACAAAATAAATTAAGTCCGGTTTCTTCTGTACATACTTACAGGATGCGTGATGCTTAAGAACAGACTCACTGCCACTAAAGTAGAGTGGAAGTGATTCTGTTCTTAAGCGATAATCACGAGCTTCCCTCGCCGCTCGTGCCGAAGTCCTTTTAAGAAACGTTGACACTGAGAAAATAGAAGCTAAATATGACGTGACAAACGTCTCGTACCGTATCACTTGAGTTCCCTCGCATATCAAAACATATCTTTGTGACAGTTTATACGATTTAAAAATACGGTAAACGTCAAACTTTTCAGCCACAGTTTTGTTGAGAATTTCTCCTTTAAAAGAAAATAGCCCAAAGTCCACTTTTCACAGTGCAGCAAAAAATACAAGCGTCCAAACTGAAATGTAAAGCGAGAGTCTGAACTGCTAGGATTGTCCCGCCTGGCGTCCCGTAGACGCCGCGTGGCGCTCGTGCGTTTCTAGAACTCCCCACAGTTATGGCGACTTTCTCCGTCCCACGGCCCTGATGTCGTGGGACGGAGAAAGTCTCCATAACTTTGTCGGGTTTCTCTCTCCGGGGTCGGTCGGCGGTCGGGTTTTTCCCGGAACCACCTCCGGTCAGTCGGGTGTCCCTGCGGTCAGTTGGGTGTCACTCCGGTCAGTCCGTGTCCCTCCGGTCAGTCGGGTGTCCCTGCGGTCAGTCAGGTGTCCCTCCGGTCAGTCGGGTGTCCCTGCGGTCAGTCAGGTGTCCCTCCGGTCAGTTCGGTGTCCCCGCGGCGTCGCCGGGGCTCCTCCCTCCAGCGGGGGGCGGCGGCGGCGGCGGCTACATGTTGTACGCCACGTAGATGGGGTCCAGCTGGTCAGCCAGGAATCCGTCCCTCAGGTGCATGCGCTGCTTCTCCCCGCGGGAGTTGATGGGGATGACGCCCACGTCCACCACCACCACCACGCCCACGATCAGGTGGTGCTCGTCCAGAACCACGTTGGTCACCAGCGGCACCACGTCCAGCGCCTCCTGCTCAGAGCCCTCCAGCTCCACCACCACCACCAGCAGGTTGGTCCACGGAAACACAGCGCTGCAGGAGGAGAGAGGAGAGAGGAGGAGGAGGAGGGGAGAGAGGAGAACCACCGGGAGAGGAGAGAGAAGCAGAGAGGAGGAGGAGGAGGATGAGAACCACCAGCCAGGAGAGAGGAGAGGGGGAGAGAGGATGAGTTAGAGGAGGAGAGAGGAGGATGTTAAAGAGGAGAACCAGAACCAGTCCGGTTGCTCCACACCTCACTGCAGGAGGTGTGGAGACGTCAGAGAGATGAGACCTTAGGGTGAGGAGGGGAGGAGAGGAGAGGAGGAGAGAGGAGAGGTGAGGAGGGGAGGAGAGGGAGAGGAGACTAGAGGGGAGAGGAGGGTATGAGAGGAGAGGGGAGGGGAGGAGAGGAGAGAGGAGGAGAGAGGAGGCGCAGGAGTGCTCCTCACCACTCTGTGATGCTCTTGTGTGTTCGTATGACGGACGTCTCGAGGTCGATGGGGTGGTACCTCATCCCCCGCAGCTCCATGGCCTCGTCCAGAGCGCCCACAACGTAGAGGGCATCATGACGCTCTGGAGGGGGGGGCACACACACACACACACACACACAACACACACACACACACACACACACACACACACACACACACACACACAGGGAGGGTAGAGGGTGAGACGGGAGAGGGTGATACTGTCAAGAATGAGACATGGAGAGTGAGACAGGGTCAAGAGTGAGACAGGGAGAGTGAGACGTTAGAGGGTGATGGAGTCAAGAGAGTGAGACAGGGAGAGTGAGACGGTAGAAGGTGACATGGTCAAGAGAGTGAGACAGGGAGAGTGAGAGAGAGTGAGACAGGGTCAAGAGTGAGACTGGGAGAGTGAGACAGAGAGAGTGAGATAGGGAGAGTGAGACAGTAGAGGGTGACTGAGTCAAAAGAGTGAGACAGGGAGAGTGAGACAGGGTCAAGAGTGAGACAGTAGAGGGTGATGGAGTCAAGAGAGTGAGACTGGGAGAGTGAGACAGAGAGAGTGAGACGGGAAGAGTGAGACAGTAGAGGGTGACAGAGTCAAGAGAGAGTGACACAGGCGGCGTGGTGAGACCTCCGTTGGCGTCGGTGAGGTCGGTGCGCCTCAGGAAGCCGAGGTATCCGGTCCGCGCCCACAAGCTCTGCGTGTCGCCGAAGCTGAGGCGTGAGCTGAAGTGGTCGGGAGGCAGGAGGTCGTCACGGTACACGGCAACGTAACCGCTGGCGTTGTGGCCGCTCTGCACCCAGATCTACCGCCACACGCAGAGCACACGCTTAGAGACAAACGCCTAGAGACACATGCCTAGAGACACACGCTTAGAGACACACGCCTAGAGACACACACCTAGAGACACACGCTTAGAGACACACGCCTAGAGACACACGCGCTTAGAGACACACGCTTAGAGACACACGCCTAGAGACACACACGCCTAGAGACACATGCCTAGAGACACACGCTTAGAGACACACGCCTAGAGACACATGCCTAGAGACACACGCCTAGAGACACACACGCTTAGAGACACACACCTAGAGACACACGCTTAGAGACACACGCCTAGAGACACACTTAGAGACACACACGCTTAGAGACACACGCCTAGAGACACACACGCTTAGAGACACACACCTAGAGACACACGCCTAGAGACACACGCCTAGAGACACACGCCTAGAGACACACACGCTTAGAGACACACGCCTAGAGACACACACGCTTAGATACACACGCCTAGAGACACACACCTAGAGACACACGCTTAGAGACACACGCTTAGAGACACACTTAGAGACACACACGCCTAGAGACACACGCCTAGAGACACATGCTTAGAGACATGCTTACACACTGAAGGGTGTATCAGTGTGTATGGGGTCAGGTGTGTGTTGAGCGGTTTGTACACGGACCTCCCCCAGGTGAGACTCCCCCATGGGGCCCTTGGTCTCCGGGTTAGCGATGATGATACGGACCCCCGGCAGGATCTGTGGAGGCAGACAAGAGCAGACGATCAGACAGCAGACCAGAGCAGACGATCAGAGAGTAGACCAGAGCAGACGATCAGAGAGCAGACCAGAGCAGACGATCAGAGAGTAGAGCAGAGCAGACGATCAGAGAGTAGACCATTGAACTCACCTTCCCAGACTCCATCAGGGGCAGGCTGTGGGGCGACCCCCTCTCCACCAGTCTCACCCTGGGAACCAATCACAGACCGCCTTGGTCAGCACATCGCATCATCAGCGCACCTCATTGGTCCGTGATCCTTGATTTGGCCCCGCCCATGTCGATGCGTGTGCTCATGACTAAAGGGCCAGGTCACATGATGCCCAACCCTGTGTGGTGATTGGTGGACGTACCGGTCGTGTCGCAGGGCCCTCATGTCCACGTAGACGGTGGTGGGGTCTGGTCCAGATGTCCCCTGCGGAGAGACGACACTGTTCACTTCCTGTTTACAACCACGACTTCCTCTACGGCGACACACTCTGGCTAACGCTACTAGCAGGGATGCTAGCGGGGCGTGTTAGCATGTTGTCCGTTCAGCGGAGGCGAGGACATCAACCGGCCCACCACAACGCACCAGGCGGAAGGTTAAAGGTCATGCAACCGGGAAGTCCAACCAGACACCAGGGGAGGAGGGGGAGGGGTTTATAGATGACCAGATTTGCACGCGTCGTCTCTTATGACCATGGTTTTGATTTCCATGGCAACAATACAAAAAAACACCCAGGAATTAATTTAGCTAATCAGCAAAGCGGTCTGAACCGCAGAACCTTCTGCTCTGTTGCTTTGTTGTCTTGTGATTGGTGTTAATAAAGTTAACTGAGATGATTCGGTTCCTCATACACGGAAGTTCAACCCCTGGGGACCGCCACCAGGGACCCCAATACCCCCCTAGACCCCAGACACCCCGGGGACGCCCACAGATCCCCATAGACCCCCAGACACCACCACCAGAGACCCAGATACCCCATCAGACCTCAGACCCCAGACACAACCCCAGACATCAACCCTCAGAGACCCCCCCAGACCCCCAGGGACCACCACCAGAGACCCAGATACTCCACCAGTCCTCAGACCCCAGACACCCCCTCAGACACAACCCCCTACCGCAGACCCTCCCAAACCTCCCTGGACCCCCAGGGATCCCCCCCCTCCCAGACCGCCAACGTGGAGCGAGCGAACCAATCACAAGACTCCGCTGATGACATGTTTAAATCGGCGACTATTTATCTTCAGATGTTGGCGAACAAGTACGAAATTGGCCATGGAAGAGGATTACAAGTCCTGCAGTCATGAGGAAGATTAGACCCCTCCCCCCTCCCAGCAGGGAGTCCAATAGAGTCACGAGGAGCAAGAGCAAGGGGGCGGGGCGGGGGTGGGGCTCGTGGTGGGGGCGGGATTAGTAGGAGCAGGGCGTGGTTCCTACCTGGTCAGCTAGCTTCCCCAGCCTATGAGGCTACACAGCAAGGGGAGGGAGGGGGCGGAGACAAGAGCATATATGAGGGGGGGGGGGGGATGTGGGCGGGGTTATGCAAAACAAGGAGGAAGAGGAGGGAACAGAAGAATGTCAAAATGGAAAGTAAACGGGAAAAATAATACAAGAAGCGATCAGTGAGCTGACATAATGAGTGATGATCATATTCGTGCAGATATAGTGAATGTGTTTTCACTGTCACACGAACACAGTAAGCGCTGAGTTAAAGGTGCACTTGATAACATTCACGACATTCAGCCATTTTACAATTTTGTCCACAGCACAGAGAAACCATGTGATACCAACGGTGTGATGCTATTGGCTCACAAGCCTCGCTTAGAAGCAGGAACCAAACGTACATAACTTATAGAAATAAACAAAACAGCCATTTTGGACCCGTGCATTTTTTTTCTGAAATGAATTCACAATCGTGATTTATTTTTTGGCAAATCAAAAACGCTGCACCATTCTGAATGCTCTGCTACGTATATATACTCTGGATATTCTTTTTCATTATTTGTCTCCATAAAATGTTATCAATTGCACCTTTTAAAGTTTTGGTAACTTTAAAACTGGAAGTTTCTAATCATTAGTTAGGAAATAAAGTATAGAAAGTGGTGTGTCAGCATGTAGGTGATGACACCAGCATGTAGGTGATGACACCAGCATGTAGATAATGACATCAGCATGTAGGTGATGACATGCAGCATGTAGGTGATCGTCATCAGCATTACAGTAGGTGATGACATCAGCATGTTAGCTGTGATGGACCATCGCATGTACGGTGATGACACCAGCATGCTAAGATGAATGACAACATCAAGCCATGTAGGTGATGTACACCAGGCATGTAGGTGATGACATCAGCATGTAGGTGATTGACATCAGCCATGTACGGTGATGACACCAGCATGTAGGCTGGATGCACCACCCAGCCATGTAGCGTGATGTCATCAGCATGCTACAGTAGGTGATGACCATCCAGCCATGGTAGGTGGATGACATCACAATGGTAGGTGATGACATCAGCATGTAAGCCGTGATGTCATCAGCATGTACAGTAGGTGACTGACATCACCATGTAGGGTTATTGGAGGAGGACCAGTGTCTCCCATGGTAACCACCATGACAGCGATCCTGGCAGAACCAACATGGCTGACTCGGATGAGGAAGGATTGCCTTCTGTATGGTGGTTAGGCGTTAGCTGTTAGGCAATTAGCCATGTACGCAAGAGCTGCACGGGCTGAATGTTCAGCATTTAGGCCTGCGTAGCTCTGCATACAGTAAGGCAGCAGCGCCCACCTAATCCAGAGAGAGACAGAGAGCAGAGAGAGAGAGAGAGAGAGAGAGATGAGACGAAAGAGAGAAGAGAGACGAGAGGGAGAGAGGGAGAGGTGTGTAGAGTGAGGCATCTCACCTGCAGGCAGATGGCCAGGTTGACCCTGCAGCCGAAGGCAGAGCTAACAGCGCGGGGGTGGAGCCCCAGGTCCCGGAACAGCTTGGAGAAGGACTGGCTGAGGGCGGTGCGGGGTCGCTCTTCAGCCACCACCACACAGGTCCTCACCCGGGACAGGTCTAGACCCCCCCGGGCCTGGGGGGAGGAGGGAGGGAGGGAGGGAGGGAGAGAGGGATGTTGGCATGTTACTGTTTGGCGTGTTGGTGTTTGGTGTGTGTTATCTAGCATGTTGTTGACATGTTATTGTTGTATTGTTGAATAGAGTAAGTGTGTGTGTGTGTGTGTGCGTGCGTGTGTGTGTATATGCGTGTGTGTGTGTGTGTGTGTGCGTGCGTGTGTGTGTATGTGTGTGTGTGTGTGTGTGTGTACCTTCAGCGTGTCCGTCTGTCCTCCCAGGCTGCGTGTGCACAGCTCCATGACGCTGTAGGAGCAGAACGTGTCTCGAACCCTCAGCTGACTGACAGCCTGAAGCCACGCCCCCGGGTTCACCTCCAGCTCCGCGGGGGGGATCAGGATGGACTGGTGGCCCGAGTACACACTGCGCACACACACACACACATAAAATACAATTTCAATATTAAACTTACAATTTTTAATTTGTACTTTTTGTAAAATAAAAATGAAAAATATAGATTATCTTAGATTAAAATGTCAGAAATCTTTAAATCTCAATTAAAAGTAAAAAGATCATCGAAAAATGGAAGTGTGTGTATGTGTGTGTGTGTGTGTGTGTGTGTGTTCAGGTGTGTGTGTGCAGGTGTGTGTGTGTGTGCAGGTGTGTGTGTCCAGGTGTGTGTGTCCAGGTGTGTGTGGTGTGTGTGTGTGTGTGTGTATCCAGGTGTGTGTGCTCCAGGTGTGTGTGTGTGTGTGTGTGTGTGTGTGTGTGTGTGTATGTGCAGGTGTGTGTGTGTATCCAGGTGTGTGTGCTCCAGCTGTGTGTGTGCTCCAGGTGTGTGTGTGTGTGTGTGTGTGTGCTCCCCACCTGGAGAGGCACCAGAGCACGAAGCCCAGGCCGCAGTAGGGGTCGAGGCAGACGGCGACCTCCCTGGACGGGTAGAGCTCACACTGCAGCTTGATGGAGCGGCAGAACGCGCTGGTGGAGGCGTGGCTCATCTGCAGGGCGACGGAGACACATGTATGTGACGTGTAAATGTGTGTCTACATACATACATACATGTATACATACAGTACATACACACGTACTGTACTGTATGTTGTTTATTCCAGATCGTGTTGTTGTGCAGGACGTTGTGTATGTGGCCGTTTTGCACGAAAAGCGCTCAATAAATAAAGGTTGTTTTGATGTGTATGTCCACGTGTGCGTGTGCGTGTGGTGTGTGTGCAGGCGTGTGCGTGTGCGTGTGCGTGTGCATGCACCTTGACCCCGGCTAGCATGCCGGTGGTGGACACGCTGAAGTCGAGGTAGGCCAGCGCCTCGGGGTCGGACGGCTTGTAGAGCAGAGGAGGCTTCTTCTTAGGGAGGTCATCTGACGACCACAACAACATGTCACAAAACACGCTAGATAACACGCCAAACAATACGACCACAACATGCTAGCCAACATGCAAACAAACCCGAGACACAACACACGGACCCCCACAGCCCAACAACAACAACACGCTACCCAGCATGCATCAGGGTACCTGTCTCCAAGATGGCCGGCCAGCTGCGCACGTCAACGGTGGCCGACGCCTCCTTAGACTTCAGGAGCTTACTGATGATCTGGGAGGTCAACACACACACACACTGACTCACCTGCACACACACACACACACACACACATGCACACACACATGCACACACACACACACACACACGCACGCACACAATTAGCAGATCACGCTAGTCAATGCTCGTGCTTAATGTTATACTGATAAGATAAGATAAGATGAGATAGAACTTTATTAATCCAGAAGGAAATTCTTGTGCCAGGTTGCATAACAATACAGTACAATAAAACAATAGAGAAATCAACAGAATAATAAAAATAAACTAACAGATTTACAAATATACAGTCAAAATATACAAATATACAAATATAGGCAAGATAAGATGTTCAGACAATTGTCATAATTAAAGTGTAATACTGTGATAATAATAATAATAATGGTTAGGGGACGTATTGCACCTGATAGAAAGAATATGAAGAATATTGCACATGATGATGAGAGGAGATGAGAGGTAGTATTACAGGTAACATGATATTATTAATAATAATAATAATAATATAGCACATGATAGAGAGTATTGCACATGATGTTGGGCAGTAATATTAATATTGCACGTAATACTGAGGAAAAATGCACATGATGTGGAAAGGTAATATTGCATGAAGGGAGAGCAGTAGCTGGCACCACAGGAGCACCACCATGTGCTAGGCTAACGGCGTGCTAGGCTAATGGTGGGCGGTACCTCTACGATCATCTTGACGGTGGGCAGGGTGGTGGAGATGTTGTGGGGGTGAGGCGGCCTCACGGTCACCGGGACACAGCCGGCGTACAGACAGCCGTAGAACGCAGCCACCAGGTCCATACCTGGGGGGGGCGGGGCCAATAGTCAGGAAGATGGGGGAGGGCTTAGTCTCACCTGGGGGGAGGGGTTAGTGTTACCTGGACGGGAGGGGGGGTAATCTCACGCCGGGGGAGGGGTTTAGTCTTACCGGGGGGAGGGGTTAATTTTACCTGGAGGGAGGGGGAGGGGTTATTCTCACCTGCGGGAAGGGGAGGGGTTAGTCTCACCTGGGGGGTAGACGAGGGCGATGTGGTCTCCCTCCACCAGGTGTCCTCGTTCCCCCAACATGGCGGAGATCTTCTCTGCTCTCTTGTGGAGCTGCAGGCAGGTGAGGGAGCTGCTGACGGCGCCCTGGAGGACACACACATGGTCCTGCTAGCCCTGCCGAGGACCTCACTGTGTGTGTGCTGTGTGCTGTGTGTGTTGTGTGGTGGTGTGTGTGTGTGTGTGTGTGTGTGTGTGTGCTGTGTGTGTGTGTGTTGTGTGGACCCTGGGTTCAGCAGGGTGTAGAGCAGGGTGGTCCGGGGTCGGTTTGTGGCATCTCCACTGAAGGAGGTGCGGACAGGCACGAGGAAGCTGAGGACCCACAGAGACCACTCTAGACCGGGGAACACTGACACTCTAGTTACACACACCACACACACACACACACACACACACACACACCACACACACACACACAGCACACAGATACATAGATTACAAAACACCATCAACACTGGCAAGCATGCTGCACAGAAAGCTTGCTTGCATGAGAGGAGAGACAGACACGGCAGACAGATCAGCCACCAGAGAAACAGAGAGACAGAGAGAGCGAGAGAGAGAGAGAGAAGAGAGAGAGAGAGAGAGAGAGAGAGACAGACAGACAGACAGACAGACAGTCAGACAGGGTGTGTTTGGGCGTATGAATTATTCATGTCCTCGATGAGCCCAGAGAGTTAAGTCGCTGGCAGAGAGAGAGAGAAAGAGAATGTTCCACCTCACCGAACACACACACACACACACACACACATGCTCACACACACACACACACACACACACACACACACACACCACACACACACATCTGGGGCATATGGGGCTGTGTGTGTGTGTGTGTGTGTGTGTGTGTGTGAGCGTGTGTGTGTGTCTGTGTGTCTGTGTGTGTACGTGTGTGTGTATGTGAGCGTGTGTGTGTGTACGTGTGTGTGCGATTTGTGGATATGTGTGAATGTGAATGTGTGTGTGTGTGTACGTGTGTGTGTGCACGTGTGTGAGCGTGTGTCTGTGCATGTGTAAATGTGTGTGTGTGTGTGTGTGTGTGTGTACGTGTGAGTGTGTGTGTGTGTGTGTACATGTGAGTGAGCATGTGTGTGCGTGTGTACGGTGTGTGTGTGTGTGTGTGTGTGTGTGTGTGTGTGTGTACGTGTGTGAGATGTGTGGATATGTGTGAATGTGAATGTGTGTGATGTGTGTGTGTGTGTGTGTGTGTGTGTGTGTGGTGTGTGTGTGTGTGTGTGTGCATGGGATAGACGTTTCTGTGTGTGACCTCCTAATCCGCAGGGGGTGCAAATCAAGCGCACCTGCTGAGAGAAGCCCTGCGTGGTGTGTGGGGCACGGGGGGTCGGGTGTGCTTGGTTTCATCTGTCAGTTTAGCAGCACTGAGCTCACTGGAGCGGGAGGAGCTAAGCTACAGCCGCTAACCCCTCCCCCCCCCCCCACAGAGCTGGAGGTGGGGGTCCTGGTCTATCTGCCCCGGGTCTCTCACCTGGTCCTGGTCCTGGTCTAGGTGCCCCAGGTCCCGGCCGCTGGCCTGGGCGATCCTCTTCCCCGAGACCAAGTTACCCACCATCACAGAGGCTGGACCCACCTCTAGCCGAGAGACATGCAGACACACAGGGAGAGAGAGCACTGAGTTATAATGAGTTCTAGTGAGTTCTAGTGAGTTATACTGAGTTATAGTGAGTTATACTGAGTTATACTGAGTTATACTGAGTTATAGTGAGTGTATAATGAGTTAATATGTGAGTTATACTGAGTTATAGTGAGTTATACTGAGTTATAGTGAGTTATAATGAGTTATACTGAGTTATAGTGAGTTATAATGAGTTATAGTGAGTTATACTGAGTTATAGTGAGTTATAATGAGTTATAGTGAGTTATACTGAGTTATAGTGAGTTATACTGAGTTATAGTGAGTTATAATGAGTTATAGTGAGTTATACTGAGTTATAGTGAGTTATAGTGAGTTATACTGAGTTATAATGAGTTATAGTGAGTTATAATGAGTTATACTGAGTTATAGTGAGTTATACTGAGTTATAGTGAGTTATACTGAGTTATAATGAGTTATAGTGAGTTATAATGAGTTATAGTGAGTTATAATGAGTTATAGTGAGTTATAGTGAGTTATACTGAGTTATAGTGAGTTATAATGAGTTATAGTGAGTTATACTGAGTTATAATGAGTTATAGTGAGTTATACTGAGTTATAGTGAGTTATAGTGAGTTATAGTGAGTTATAGTGAGTTATACTGAGTTATAGTGAGTTATAGTGAGTTATACTGAGTTATAGTGAGTTATACTGAGTTATACTGAGTTATAGTGAGTTATAGTGAGTTATACTGAGTTATACTGAGTTATACTGAGTTATAATGAGTTATACTGAGTTATAGTGAGTTATACTGAGTTATAGTGAGTTATACTGAGTTATAATGAGTTATAGTGAGTTATACTGAGTTATAGTGAGTTATACTGAGTTATAGTGAGTTATAATGAGTTATAGTGAGTTATAGGTGAGTTATAGTGAGTTATAGAGTTATACTGAGTTATATGAGTTATACTGAGTTATAGATGAGTTATAGTGAGTTATATAATGAGTTATTGAGTTACTGAGTTATATGAGTTATAGTGAGTTATAATGAGTTATACTGAGTTATAATGAGTTATAGATGAGTTATACTGAGTTATAATGAGTTATAGTGAGTTATAATGAGTTATAGTGAGTTATGAGTTATACTGAGTTATATGAGTTATACTGAGTTATAGTGAGTTATAATGAGTTATACTGAGTTATAGTGAGTTATAATGAGTTATACTGAGTTATATGAGTTATAATGAGTTATACTGAGTTATAATGAGTTATACTGAGTTATAATGAGTTATAATGAGTTATACTGAGTTATAGTGAGTTATAATGTGTTATACTGAGTTATAATGAGTTCTAGTGAGTTATAATGAGTTATAGTGAGTTATAATGAGTTATAATGAGTTATACTGAGTTATACTGAGTTATACTGAGTTATAATGAGTTATAGTGAGTTATAATGAGTTATACTGAGTTATACTGAGTTATAGTGAGTTATAATGAGTTATACTGAGTTATAATGAGTTCTAGTGAGTTATAATGAGTTATACTGAGTTATACTGTTAATGAGTTATAGTGAGTTCTGAGTTCTAGTGATCTGAGTTATAATGAGTTCTAGTGAGATG
>PIJE02000558.1:26692-34467 GCA_002895965.2 Coryphaenoides rupestris | reverse complement strand
CAGGTCCCGGCCGCTGGCCTGGGCGATCCTCTTCCCCGAGACCAAGTTACCCACCATCACAGAGGCTGGACCCACCTCTAGCCGAGAGACATGCAGACACACAGGGAGAGAGAGCACTGAGTTATAATGAGTTCTAGTGAGTTATACTGAGTTATACTGAGTTATAGTGAGTTATACTGAGTTATACTGAGTTATACTGAGTTATAATGAGTTATACTGAGTTATACTGAGTTATACTGAGTTATACTGAGTTATAGTGAGTTATACTGAGTTATAATGAGTTATAGTGAGTTATACTGAGTTATAGTGAGTTATAGTGAGTTATAATGAGTTATAGTGAGTTATAGTGAGTTATAGTGAGTTATACTGAGTTATACTGAGTTATAGTGAGTTATACTGAGTTATAGTGAGTTATACTGAGTTATAGTGAGTTATAGTGAGTTATAGTGAGTTATAATGAGTTATACTGAGTTATACTGAGTTATACTGAGTTATACTGAGTTATAGTGAGTTATACTGAGTTATACTGAGTTATACTGAGTTATACTGAGTTATAGTGAGTTATAGTGAGTTATACTGAGTTATAATGAGTTATAGTGAGTTATACTGAGTTATAGTGAGTTATAGTGAGTTATACTGAGTTATAGTGAGTTATAGTGAGTTATAGTGAGTTATAGTGAGTTATACTGAGTTATAGTGAGTTATAATGAGTTATAGTGAGTTATACTGAGTTATACTGAGTTATACTGAGTTATACTGAGTTATAATGAGTTATAGTGCGTTATAGTGAGTTATACTGAGTTATACTGAGTTATACTGAGTTATACTGAGTTATAATGAGTTATATGAGTTATAATGAGTTATAATGAGTTCTAGTGAGTTATAATGAGTTATAATGAGTTATAATGAGTTCTAGTGAGTTCTAGTGAGTTATAATGAGTTATAATGAGTTCTAGTGAGTTCTAGTGAGTTATAATGAGTTATAGTGAGTTATAGTGAGTTATACTGAGTTATACTGAGTTATACTGAGTTATAATGAGTTATAATGAGTTATAGTGAGTTATAATGAGTTATACTGAGTTATACTGAGTTATAATGAGTTATACTGAGTTATAATGAGTTGTAATGAGTTGTAATGAGTTGTAATGAGTTGTAATGAGTTATACTGAGTTATACTGAGTTATACTGAGTTATAATGAGTTATACTGAGTTATAATGAGTTATAGTGAGTTATACTGAGTTATACTGAGTTATAGTGAGTTATACTGAGTTATAGTGAGTTATAATGAGTTATACTGAGTTATACTGAGTTATAGTGAGTTATACTGAGTTATAGTGAGTTATACTGAGTTATACNTGGTCTAGTATAGTGAGTTCTAGTGAGTCCCAGTGAGTTCTAGTGAGGTATAGTGAGGTATAGTGAGTTCTAGTGAGTCCCAGTGAGTTCTAGTGAGGTATAGTGATGTATAGTGAGTTCTAGTGAGTTCTAGTGAGGTATAGTGAGGTATAGTGAGTTCTAGTGAGTCCCAGTGAGGTATAGTGAGGTATAGTGAGGTATAGTGAGCTCTAGTGAGTTTTAGTGAGTTTTAGTGAGTTCTAGTGAGTTCTAGTGAGGTATAGTGAGTTCTAGTGAGTTCTAGTGAGGTATAGTGAGGTATAGTGAGTTCTAGTGAGTCCCAGTGAGTTCTAGTGAGGTATAGTGATGTATAGTGAGTTCTAGTGAGTTCTAGTGAGGTATAGTGAGGTATAGTGAGGTATAGTGAGTTCTAGTGAGGTATAGTGATGTATAGTGAGTTCTAGTGAGTTCTAGTGAGGTATAGTGAGGTATAGTGAGTTCTAGTGAGGTATAGTGAGGTATAGTGAGCTCTAGTGAGTTTTAGTGAGTTTTAGTGAGTTTTAGTGAGTTCTAGTGAGTTCTAGTGAGGTATAGTGAGTTCTAGTGAGGTATAGTGAGGTATAGTGAGTTCTAGTGAGTCCCAGTGAGTTCTAGTGAGGTATAGTGATGTATAGTGAGTTCTAGTGAGTCCCAGTGAGTTCTAGTGAGGTATAGTGATGTATAGTGAGTTCTAGTGAGGTATAGTGAGGTATAGTGAGGTATAGTGAGTTCTAGTGAGTCCCAGTGAGTTCTAGTGAGGTATAGTGATGTATAGTGAGTTCTAGTGAGTTCTAGTGAGGTATAGTGAGTTGAGTATAGTGAGTTCTAGTGAGTTCTAGTGAGGTATAGTGAGGTATAGTGAGTTCTAGTGAGTCCCAGTGAGTTCTAGTGAGGTATAGTGATGTATAGTGAGTTCTAGTGAGGTATAGTGAGGTATAGTGAGGTATAGTGAGGTATAGTGAGTTCTAGTGAGGTATAGTGATGTATAGTGAGTTCTAGTGAGTTCTAGTGAGGTATAGTGATGTATAGTGAGTTCTAGTGAGTTCTAGTGAGGTATAGTGAGGTATAGTGAGTTCTAGTGAGTCCCAGTGAGTTCTAGTGAGGTATAGTGATGTATAGTGAGTTCTAGTGAGTATAGTGAGTTCTAGTGAGGTATAGTGAGGTATAGTGAGGTATAGTGAGTTCTAGTGAGGTATAGTGATGTATAGTGAGTTCTAGTGAGTTCTAGTGAGGTATAGTGATGTATAGTGAGTTCTAGTGAGTTCTAGTGAGTTCTAGTGAGGTATAGTGAGGTATAGTGAGTTATAGTGAGTTATAGTGAGTTATACTGAGTTATACTGAGTTATAATGAGTTATAATGAGTTATACTGAGTTATAATGAGTTATAGTGCGTTATAATGAGTTATAGTGAGTTATAGTGAGTTATACTGAGTTATAATGAGTTATAGTGAGTTATACTGAGTTATAGTGAGTTATACTGAGTTATAGTGAGTTATAATGAGTTATAGTGAGTTATAATGAGTTATAGTGAGTTATAATGAGTTATACTGAGTTATACTGAGTTATACTGAGTTATACTGAGTTATAATGAGTTATACTGAGTTATACTGAGTTATAATGAGTTATAATGAGTTATAGTGAGTTATAGTGAGTTATAGTGAGTTATAGTGAGTTATACTGAGTTATAGTGAGTTATACTGAGTTATAGTGAGTTATAATGAGTTATACTGAGTTATAATGAGTTATAGTGAGTTATACTGAGTTATAGTGAGTTATAATGAGTTATACTGAGTTATAATGAGTTATAGTGAGTTATAATGAGTTATACTGAGTTATACTGAGTTATACTGAGTTATACTGAGTTATAATGTGTTATACTGAGTTCTAGTGAGTTCCAGTGAGTTCTAGTGAGGTATAATGAGTTATACTGAGTTCTAGTGAGGTATAGTGAGTTCTAGTGAGTTTTAGTGAGTTCCAGTGAGTTCTAGTGAGTTTTAGTGAGTTATAATGAGTTATAATGAGTTATACTGAGTTATAATGAGTTATAATGAGTTATACTGAGTTATACTGAGTTATAATGAGTTATACTGAGTTATAATGAGTTATAATGAGTTATACTGAGTTATAGTGAGTTATAATGTGTTATACTGAGTTATAATGAGTTATAATGAGTTCTAGTGAGTTATAATGAGTTATATTGAGTTATACTGAGTTATAGTGAGTTATAATGAGTTATACTGAGTTATAGTGAGTTATAATGAGTTATACTGAGTTATAATGAGTTATACTGAGTTATAATGAGTTATACTGAGTTATAGTGAGTTATAATGAGTTATACTGAGTTATACTGAGTTATAGTGAGTTATAATGAGTTATACTGAGTTATAGTGAGTTATAATGAGTTATAATGAGTTATACTGAGTTATAATGAGTTATACTGAGTTATGAGTTATAATGAGTTATACTGAGTTATAGTGAGTTATAATGAGTTATAGTGAGTTATACTGAGTTATAGTGAGTTATAATGAGTTATACTGAGTTATAGTGAGTTATAATGAGTTATAATGAGTTATACTGAGTTATAATGAGTTATACTGAGTTATAGTGAGTTATAATGAGTTATACTGAGTTATAATGAGTTATAGTGAGTTATAATGAGTTATACTGAGTTATAATGAGTTATACTGAGTTATAATGAGTTATAGTGAGTTATAATGAGTTATACTGAGTTATAATGAGTTATACTGAGTTATACTGAGTTATAATGAGTTATAGTGAGTTATAATGAGTTATACTGAGTTATAATTAGTTATAGTGAGTTATAATGAGTTATACTGAGTTATAATGAGTTCTAGTGAGTTATAATGAGTTATACTGAGTTATAATGAGTTATACTGAGTTATAATGAGTTATAATGAGTTATACTGAGTTATACTGAGTTATACTGAGTTATAATGAGTTATACTGAGTTATAGTGAGTTATAATGTTTTATACTGAGTTCTAGTGAGGTATAATGAGTTATACTGAGTTCTAGTGAGGTATAGTGAGTTCTAGTGAGTTCCAGTGAGTTCTAGTGAGTTCCAGTGAGGTATAGTGAGGTATAGTGAGTTCTAGTGAGTTCTAGTGAGGTATAGTGAGTTCTAGTGAGTTCGTATAGTGAGTTCTAGTGAGGTATAGTGAGGTATAGTGAGTTCTAGTGAGTTTTAGTGAGTTCTAGTGAGGTATAGTGAGTTCTAGTGAGTCCCAGTGAGTTCTAGTGAGGTATAGTGATGTATAGTGAGTTCTAGTGAGGTATAGTGAGGTATAGTGAGGTACTAGTGAGTTAGTGAGTAGTGAGTTCTAGTGAGTTAGTGACAGTGAGTTCTAGTGAGGTATAGTGAGGTATAGTGAGTTCTAGTGAGGTATAGTGAGGTATAGTGAGTTCTAGTGAGGTATAGTGAGGTATAGTGAGTTCTAGTGAGTCCCAGTGAGTTCTAGTGAGGTATAGTGATGTATAGTGAGTTCTAGTGAGTTCTAGTGAGGTATAGTGAGGTATAGTGAGTTCTAGTGAGTTCTAGTGAGGTATAGTGAGGTATAGTGAGGTATAGTGAGCTCTAGTGAGTTTTAGTGAGTTTTAGTGAGTTCTAGTGAGTTCTAGTGAGGTATAGTGAGTTCTAGTGAGTTCTAGTGAGGTATAGTGAGGTATAGTGAGTTCTAGTGAGTCCCAGTGAGTTCTAGTGAGGTATAGTGATGTATAGTGAGTTCTAGTGAGTTCTAGTGAGGTATAGTGAGGTATAGTGAGGTATAGTGAGTTCTAGTGAGGTATAGTGATGTATAGTGAGTTCTAGTGAGTTCTAGTGAGGTATAGTGAGGTATAGTGAGTTCTAGTGAGGTATAGTGAGGTATAGTGAGCTCTAGTGAGTTTTAGTGAGTTTTAGTGAGTTCTAGTGAGTTCTAGTGAGGTATAGTGAGTTCTAGTGAGGTATAGTGAGGTATAGTGAGGTATAGTGAGTTCTAGTGAGTCCCAGTGAGTTCTAGTGAGGTATAGTGATGTATAGTGAGTTCTAGTGAGTCCCAGTGAGTTCTAGTGAGGTATAGTGATGTATAGTGAGTTCTAGTGAGTTCTAGTGAGGTATAGTGAGGTATAGTGAGTTCTAGTGAGTCCCAGTGAGTTCTAGTGAGGTATAGTGATGTATAGTGAGTTCTAGTGAGGTATAGTGAGGTATAGTGAGGTATAGTGAGGTATAGTGAGTTCTAGTGAGTTCTAGTGAGGTATAGTGAGGTATAGTGAGTTCTAGTGAGTCCCAGTGAGTTCTAGTGAGGTATAGTGATGTATAGTGAGTTCTAGTGAGGTATAGTGAGGTATAGTGAGGTATAGTGAGTTCTAGTGAGGTATAGTGATGTATAGTGAGTTCTAGTGAGTTCTAGTGAGGTATAGTGAGGTATAGTGAGTTCTAGTGAGTTCTAGTGAGGTATAGTGAGGTATAGTGAGTTCTAGTGAGTCCCAGTGAGTTCTAGTGAGGTATAGTGATGTATAGTGAGTTCTAGTGATGTATAGTGAGTTCTAGTGATGTATAGTGAGTTCTAGTGAGGTATAGTGAGGTATAGTGAGTTCTAGTGAGGTATAGTGATGTATAGTGAGTTCTAGTGAGTTCTAGTGAGGTATAGTGATGTATAGTGAGTTATAGTGAGTTCTAGTGAGTTCTAGTGAGGTATAGTGAGGTATAGTAAGGCATAGTGAGCTCTAGTGAGTTTTAGTGAGTTCTAGTGAGTTCTAATGAGGGTACCAGGTTGCTTCTGTCTGGGTTTGGGCAGGTTGGTGACGCATGTGTGAGGACACATCAACACGTTGCAGGGGTGCAGCGTCCCCTCCAGGAACAGCTGCTTGGTCTCAGACAGGTGAAGACCACCCAGGGGGGTCTTGGGGAGCGTGTTGGACGGGACCAGAGCCAGGCAGTAGACCCCCACCTGGTGGATGCTGTCTATCGCCTGGAGACACACACACACACACACACACACACACACAGGTACACACACACACACACACACACACACACACACACACACACACACACACACACAGGTACACACACACACACACACAGGTACATACACACACACACACACACACACACATGCAGGCACACACACACACACACACAAACACTATTAGTGGAGATAGGGAGTATGTGCGAGTTTGTGTGTGCGTGTGTGTGCATGTGTACCTGTCTGTGTGTGTGTGTGCGTGTGTGTGTGTGCGTGTGTGCGTACCTGTGTGTGTGTGGTGTGTGTGTGTGTGTACCTGCAGTACCCTACTCATCCACTGGAAGCTGTCCTCCTCAGTAGAGTCAGGTCTCTGCTCTGCCACCACCACGACTCTCTCGTCATGCAGAACCGTGATGGAGAACACGGCGATCCTGCAGTACAAATACACACGGGAATATATACTCGCATATATCACAGAATACACATCATGTGTACAGTATAGTGGTCTTGGCGTCTGCCAAATGCCATAAATGTACACACTAGATTATATACCAACCATATATACTATAATATACTATCTATATACTGTATACGATCTATATATACTATCTATATACAGTATACTATTATATATATTAAATATACTATCACAGACAGACACAGTTTGATAGTATATTTGGTATATATACTATCATATGTCTCTGTCTGTCTGTGCTAGTATATTTAACATACTGTAGATAGTATATAATAGTATATTATCATATCATATACTATATATAGTATATGATAGTATATATAGATAGTATATATAGATAGTATATGATAGTATATAATAGTATATGATAGTATATGATAGTATATATAGATAGTATATGATAGTATATAATAGTATATGATAGTATATGATAGTATATATAGATAGTATATGATAGTATATGATAGTATATGATAGTATATATAGATAGTATATGATAGTATATATAGATAGTATATATAGATAGTATCCAGAGTGTCTGACCTCCCTCTGTAGACGAACTTCATGGGCTCGACGGCGAGCGCGGTCGCCACAAGGTCGTCTGCGTTGTGTCTGCGCGACCCCACCACCATCAGGCCCTCCATCTTCCCCGCCACAAAGACACGCCCTCCCGCGCCCACGAAGCCCAGCAGGCCGCTCCGCACGAAGCCTCGCTCGCCCACCACCGGCTGCCCATCCGCCCCCACCGGGAACACCTGGAGAGAGAGAGAGAGAGAGAGAGAGAGAGAGGAAGGGGTTAGGGGTGAGAGGTGAGGGGTGAGGGGTCAGGGGTGAGGGTTCAGGGGTCAGGGGTGAGACTTGGTCACCTCGAAGGTGTTCTTGGTCATCCCCGTGAGTCCGTAGTACGCCGTTCCCGTGGCAACCGAGCTCACACACAGCTCGCCTATCTCGTCCGTACG
>PIJE02000558.1:0-18013 GCA_002895965.2 Coryphaenoides rupestris | reverse complement strand
CCAGCCACACTCTCTAGTTCCTCCTGGGGGATCCCGAGGCGTTCCCAGGCCAGACGAGATATATAATCTCTCCAGCGGGTTCTGGGTCTGCCCCGGGGTCTCCTCCCAGTTGGACGTGCCCGGAAAACCTCCAAAGGGAGGCGCCCGGGGGGCATCCTAATCAGATGCCCGAACCACCTCAGCTGACTCCTTTCGATGCGGAGGAGCAGCGGCTCTACTCCGAGCTCCCTCCGGAGGGACAGACATTCCCCCCCCAAACCCTCCTCACCATCTCCGGTCTCCATCAACTCCGCGTTGCCGTACTTGGGGGTCTGTCTCTGAGTCGAGGGCCCCAGAGACCCCAGGGCTCCGAGGGGGCGGTCGCCCCCAAGGGCCCGCTCCTGGCCCTGGGCCGGACCCCCGGAGTTAGGGGTGTAGCCGGTGACGTCTGGGGGGGCCGAGTGGTTCTCTACACACACACACACACACACACACACACACACACACACACACACATACACACAAAAAGTTAGCAAGTTAGCAAGCAAGTATTTAGCCACCGTGCTAACAGTAAGATCACTACAGTACACCAAAGCAGAGATGATGAATACGATGATACATGATCTGCAATATCACCAAACACATGGTAAACAATGATATTAATGTGAATTATGAGCAAGCTAACATACAGAGACAGGCAGCGTGCAGCGGAGACCCTGGATGCTATGTTGAAGAACAAGATCTGCCACATAGATCCCGATCACATAGATCCAGATCTCTGAGAGGTAGAATCAAGGAGATCACACTGTTCTGGCCAGGGAATCACCTTCACCTCAACTCTCATCCTAGAAGAACACGCCTCCTAGCTCCTATCTGTGGTCTCCTTGAGCAAGATGCCACCTAGCTCCTATCTGTGGTCTCCTAGAGCAAGATGCCTCCTAGCTCCTACTCCATGATCTACATGAGAGGCGTATTGTATTGAGTATTGAGTTCATCTCTTACACAACCGTGATGCGCATGTGGAACTCAATGTGTTAGCAGTTAGCGGTGAGCACAGTCAGCTGACCACCCTGATGACCATGTGATCATCTGGTTGATCACCGCTGGCGCCATGGAAACGCGAGCAGGACAGATAGCAGCGTTGTTCACTTTGTGTGTGATCTGTGTGTGTGTGTGTTAAGGGTTTATAGATGGGGCTGTGTGTGTGTGTGTGTGTGTGTTCTGTGTGTGTGTGTTCTGTGTGTGTGTGTGTGGGTGGGTGTGTGCACGAACATGCACACACCCCCCCTAAACTACTCTCGAATGCAATAACCCCCCAACTCCAAAACGGTAGGGAAGCAAGTAGAGGTGCACCAGCACAAGATACATACAGAGGGATCATTGGGCAATAGCGTCTTATGAGGTTATTGTGTGCGTGGCTGCAAAATGCGTTTGAGCGCGAGATAAGTGCAGTTTGGACATCCATGCCTCTCGCGACTAAACGCTTGGTGTTTGATGCCTAAACCGATGTTGCCCCACTGTCTTATGATGTACTCATGCCCACACAAGCATTGGTAAGGTCGGATAAACGTTTCCATGAAAGTTGTGAAGACCCATCACCTTTTACTGTTTAACCGCTTAGAAACACACAAGCGCCTATTGTGAAAATGAATTGTGAACTACTCTCGAATGCAATAACCCCCCAACTCCAAAACGGTAGGGAAGCAAGTAGAGGTGCACCAGCACAAGATACATACAGAGGGATCATTGGGCAATAGCGTCTTATGAGGTTATTGTGTGCGTGGCTGCAAAATGCGTTTGAGCGCGAGATAAGTGCAGTTTGGACATCCATGCCTCTCGCGACTAAACGCTTGGTGTTTGATGCCTAAACCGATGTTGCCCCACTGTCTTATGATGTACTCATGCCCACACAAGCATTGGTAAGGTCGGATAAACGTTTCCATGAAAGTTGTGAAGACCCATCACCTTTTACTGTTTAACCGCTTAGAAACACACAAGCGCCTATTGTGAAAATGAATTGTGAACTACTCTCGAATGCAATAACCCCCCAACTCCAAAACGGTAGGGAAGCAAGTAGAGGTGCACCAGCACAAGATACATACAGAGGGATCATTGGGCAATAGCGTCTTATGAGGTTATTGTGTGCGTGGCTGCAAAATGCGTTTGAGCGCGAGATAAGTGCAGTTTGGACATCCATGCCTCTCGCGACTAAACGCTTGGTGTTTGATGCCTAAACCGATGTTGCCCCACTGTCTTATGATGTACTCATGCCCACACAAGCATTGGTAAGGTCGGAGCGGAGCAGAGGTGCCGTTCGCTAACCGGGGCGTAGCGCTCTGTCTCACGGTGAGCTGCAGTGGCCGACCTGCGTGTAGCACACACACACACACACACACACAGATGCCTTCAACCAACACCGCAGTCGGTGGGTCGGCCTGCTGATGAAGCCTGCATGCGACACACACCTGTTGAACCTGAACTCCAGAGGTTGGAGTTGTTCGAAGCAGGCGGGAGAATCCTAGCATGCAAGCTCTCTCCTGAGTGTGTGTGTGTGTGTGTGTGTGTGTGTGTGTGTTGATGGCTGGTTCAACCTCAGGTGTGTGCAGCCCCACCCAACCCCAGACGCCAGATGAGGCTACTTAAACCAGACACCAAACACACACACACACGTCACAACAGTTTCACACATCTGTGGGTTTTTCCTTGCTTTTTGTTCACTTGTTGTTACTCTTACTGTAGTTTGTTCTCCTGTCTGGAATATCTCAGTATTTTACTCTATTTTACTGTATTCTTGTTGTGGTGCTGTCTGCATGTATCTCTGTGTTGACTGCTGGATGCCAACCTGTTTCCCATAGGCAGAGAGACAGGTAGAGACACAGGTAGAGAGACAGGCAGAGAGACAGGAAGAGAGACAGGCAGAGAGACAGGCAGAGAGACAGGTCGAGACACAGGCAGAGAGACAGGCAGAGAGACAGGTAGAGACACAGGTAGGGAGACGGGCAGAGAGACAGGCAGAGAGACAGGTAGAGACACAGGCAGAGAGACGGGCAGAGAGACATGGGAGAGAGTTGATAGACAGGTTGGTAGACAGGTTGGTAGACTTGGAAGGGAAAAGACAGGGGAGGATGGGTGGGGTGGGGAAGAAAACCACCAAAACATTGTGAAGAGAACCTGCACACACAGGTGCACATGAGTCCTCGGCAACAACGCACCACACACACCACCACTGATAAATAATTCACACACCCCGCACTCAACACAACTGCACAGAGTGGGCTTCCTCCACACACACACACACACACACGCACACATGCACACACACGCACACGCACACTCACGCACACACACACACACAGAGATGTTATGTTTTGTTAGTTTGTGGAACAGTTGTGTTGTGTTGTTGTGTGGATACTGCTGGCTCGGCTCAGCAACCAAATTGCCACCATCGGTGAGCGCGGAATGTAATAGAAATTGATGTTACTGTGAGCAATTGACGGCTACGGAAGAAGTACCTTGATGAGGAAGATGAGTTTCTACTCCAGACAGCGTGACCACGGATTACTCTTATAGGCTTTGAAGAAGTCGGGCTGCACACGCATGCGTCAGAGTAGAACGCACGGAGGAAGGAGGGCGGAGTACGGACGGAGAGGAGAGTGAGGCGGTGTCGAGAGTGAGAGAGAGAAGAGAGAGACGATGTAGAGCGCAACCAGCCATCCTGTTTCTGCATCGGGGTAGGTAGAGGGCTGTACAACCGGTTGAGTCAGCCTTGGACTTGGCCTCGCAGAGGGCCGCCACCGGCGCTGAATGTTGCTGGTAGGGGCCTCCCACTGCCAGAGAGAGTGAGAGAGAGAGAGAGAGAGAGCTGACAGACTGATGTTTGCTAAAAGCTCTTCAATCTTTCTCTGGTTCTCTGAAAATCTTCTGATGTTTTGTTGTTTCCAAGCTTCCAGGAAACTAAAGAGAAGTGGACCAGATGTGGACCAGAAGTGGACCAGCGCATCACAACTGGTCCAGTCCATCAGGAGCCTCAGGAACCCACTGGTCCAGTTAAACCATTCACTTCTCATCCTGAACCTGCTCACAGTCATGACTTGACTCGTCATCCTGAGCCTGCTCACAGTCATGACTTGACTCGTCATCCTGAACCTTCCCAGTCATGACTTGACTCGTGACTTGTGTCATGACTAATGACAAGATGCATTAGAACTACACACTGAGTCATGCAACCTTAATCATCAACATCAAACGATATCCTGATGTTAACATCGTTTCCTTTTCCGCCACGGAAGCGTACCACACCGCTAGCTAGCGTGCTAGTTCGTGAGCTAACAGCTAGCAGCCTGTGCTTAGTGTAACCACAGTTACGGTGGATGCAGGGCTGACGGACACGTGGCATGCCGCTAAGCTAGCAGGAGACGGACCGTCCCGCAGTCACATCTCTACACATCTCCATGCGGTGAGCTAAACTCACCGCCGTGGCGCGGAGCAGAGGTGCCGTTCGCTAACCGGGGCGTAGCGCTCTGTCTCACGGTGAGCTGCAGTGGCCGACCTGCGTGTAGCACACACACACACACACACACAGATGCCTTCAACCAACACCGCAGTCGGTGGGTCGGCCTGCTGATGAAGCCTGCATGCGACACACACCTGTTGAACCTGAACTCCAGAGGTTGGAGTTGTTCGAAGCAGGCGGGAGAATCCTAGCATGCAAGCTCTCTCCTGAGTGTGTGTGTTCTCCTGTCTGGAATATCTCAGTATTTTACTCTATTTTACTGTATTCTTGTTGTGGTGCTGTCTGCATGTATCTCTGTGTTGACTGCTGGATGCCAACCTGTTTCCCATAGGCAGAGAGACAGGTAGAGACACAGGTAGAGAGACAGGCAGAGAGACAGGAAGAGAGACAGGCAGAGAGACAGGCAGAGAGACAGGTAGAGACACAGGCAGAGAGACAGGCAGAGAGACAGGTAGAGACACAGGCAGAGAGACAGGTCGAGACACAGGCAGAGAGACAGGCAGAGAGACAGGTAGAGACACAGGTAGGGAGACGGGCAGAGAGACAGGCAGAGAGACAGGTAGAGACACAGGCAGAGAGACGGGCAGAGAGACAGGTTGATAGACAGGCAGAGAGACAGGTTGGTAGACAGGTTGGTAGACAGGCAGAGATACAGGTTGATAGACAGGTTGATAGACAGGCAGAGAGACAGGCAGAGAGACAGGTTGATAGACAGGTTGATAGACAGGCAGAGAGACAGGTTGAAAGACAGGTTGGTAGACAGGCAGAGAGGTTGGTAGACAGGCAGAGAGACAGGTTGATAGACAGGTTGGTAGACAGGTTGATAGACAGGTTGGTAGACAGGTTGATAGACAGGTTGATAGACAGGTTGGTAGACAGGTTGATAGACAGGTTGGTAGACAGGTTGGTAGACAGGTTGGAGTTGTCGAAGCAGGCGGGAGAATCCTAGCATGCAAGCTCTCTCCTGAGTGTGTGTGTTCTCCTGTCTGGAATATCTCAGTATTTTACTCTATTTTACTGTATTCTTGTTGTGGTGCTGTCTGCATGTATCTCTGTGTTGACTGCTGGATGCCAACCTGTTTCCCATAGGCAGAGAGACAGGTAGAGACACAGGTAGAGAGACAGGCAGAGAGACAGGAAGAGAGACAGGCAGAGAGACAGGCAGAGAGACAGGAAGAGAGACAGGAAGAGAGACAGAGAGAGACAGGGAGACACAGGAGAGACAACAGAGAGACAGGAGAGACAGAGAGAGACAGGCAGAGAGACAGGAGAGAGAGACAGGCAGAGGAGACAGAGAGAGAGAGACAGGAGAGACAGGAGAGAGACAGGCAAGAGACAGGTGAAAGAGCAGGAGAGAGAGACAGGGAGAGACAGGCAGAGAGACAGGTTGATAGACAGGTTGATAGACAGGCAGAGAGACAGGTTGGTAGACAGGTTGGTAGACAGGCAGAGATACAGGTTGATAGACAGACAGGTTGGTAGACAGGCAGAGAGTTGGTAGACAGGCAGAGAGACAGGTTGATAGACAGGTTGGTAGACAGGTTGATAGACAGGTTGGTAGACAGGTTGATAGACAGGTTGATAGACAGGTTGGTAGACAGGTTGATAGACAGGTTGGTACAGGTTGGTAGACAGGTTGATAGACAGGTTGGTAGACAGGTTGGGAAGCATTCCTGTGGAGGGGGCGTGGCTAATCCCCCAGCTAATAATAGTAATAATGATGATTTAATAATAGTTTAGTCATTTAATAATAGTAAAGTAATGACAGGCTGTGATGAGGCCAGGTTAGGATGACACACACACACAGACACAGACACACACACACACACAGCACACACACTCACACACACACACACACACACACACACACACACACACACACACACACACACGACACACACACACCTGTTTTATGGTGATGGTGGTGGTGATGATGGTGGTGGGGGAGGGGCCTGAGGGGCGGGACCTCCGCCAGCCGGCCGACGCCTGACCCTGCCCCGCCCCCCCCGCTGCCCCCGCTGCGGGTGGAGGAGGAAGAGGAGGAGCCCGTGTGGAGGACAGGGTTGATAGACAGCAGGTTGATAGACAGGTTGATAGACAGGTTGGTAGACAGGTTGGGAAGCATTCCTGTGGAGGGGGCGTGGCTAATCCCCCAGCTAATAATAGTAATAATGATGATTTAATAATAGTTTAGTCATTTAATAATAGTAAAGTAATGACAGGCTGTGATGAGGCCAGGTTAGGATGACACACACACACAGACACAGACACAGACACACACACACACACACACACAGACACACACAGACACACAGACACACACACACACACACACTAACCTGTTTTATGGTGATGGTGGTGGTGATGATGGTGGTGGGGGAGGGGCCTGAGGGGCGGGACCTCCGCCAGCCGGCCGACGCCTGACCCTGCCCCGCCCCCCCCGCTGCCCCCGCTGCGGGTGGAGGAGGAAGAGGAGGAGCCCGTGGAGGAAGTGGTTGTGCTGGAGGTGGCGTGCAGAGCGCGGCTGATCCACGTCTCCGTGGCGACGATGCTCCCCTCCTCCTGGCAGGACGAAGCCCCGCCCCCTCCGACCCCGCCCCCCACCCGGCCCTCCTGCCCCTCCCCCTCCTCCGCGTCGACCTCGTCTCCCTCAGAACCTGAGGACGTGTCTGAGAGAGAGAGAGAGAGACATACAGAGACAGAGAGAGAGAGAGAGAGAGACATACAGAGAGAGAGAGAGAGAGAGAGAGAGAGAGAGAGAGAGAGAGAGACACAGAGAGAGAGAGAGAGAGAGAGAGAGAGAGAGAGAGAGAGAGAGAGAGAGAGAGAGAGAGAGAGAGTACACACACACACACACACACACACACACACACACACACACACACACACACACACACACACACACACACACACAGTGAGGCCTCGTCTGTGAGGCAGAGGAGGAAGAGTCCTGACTGAGGAAGATGACGTTTCCTTCTCAACCAGCCTGCCGGAATTTCAAGCAGACTGGCCGAGAGACATAGACACACAGAGGGGAGAGAGAGAGAGAGAGAGAGAGAGTGAGAGAGAGTGAGAGAGAGAGAGAGAGAGAGCTGACAGACTGATGTTTGCTAAAAGCTCTTCAATCTTTCTCTGGTTCTCTGAAAATCTTCTGATGTTTTGTTGTTTCCAAGCTTCCAGGAAACTAAAGAGAAGTGGACCAGATGTGGACCAGAAGTGGACCAGCGCATCACAACTGGTCCAGTCCATCAGGAGCCTCAGGAACCCACTGGTCCAGTTAAACCATTCACTTCTCATCCTGAACCTGCTCACAGTCATGACTTGACTCGTCATCCTGAGCCTGCTCACAGTCATGACTTGACTCGTCATCCTGAACCTTCCCAGTCATGACTTGACTCGTGACTTGTGTCATGACTAATGACAAGATGCATTAGAACTACACACTGAGTCATGCAACCTTAATCATCAACATCAAACGATATCCTGATGTTAACATCGTTTCCTTTTCCGCCACGGAAGCGTACCACACCGCTAGCTAGCGTGCTAGTTCGTGAGCTAACAGCTAGCAGCCTGTGCTTAGTGTAACCACAGTTACGGTGGATGCAGGGCTGACGGACACGTGGCATGCCGCTAAGCTAGCAGGAGACGGACCGTCCCGCAGTCACATCTCTACACATCTCCATGCGGTGAGCTAAACTCACCGCCGTGGCGCGGAGCAGAGGTGCCGTTCGCTAACCGGGGCGTAGCGCTCTGTCTCACGGTGAGCTGCAGTGGCCGACCTGCGTGTAGCACACACACACACACACACACAGATGCCTTCAACCAACACCGCAGTCGGTGGGTCGGCCTGCTGATGAAGCCTGCATGCGACACACACCTGTTGAACCTGAACTCCAGAGGTTGGAGTTGTTCGAAGCAGGCGGGAGAATCCTAGCATGCAAGCTCTCTCCTGAGTGTGTGTGTGTGTGTGTGTGTGTGTGTGTGTGTTGATGGCTGGTTCAACCTCAGGTGTGTGCAGCCCCACCCAACCCCAGACGCCAGATGAGGCTACTTAAACCAGACACCAAACACACACACACACGTCACAACAGTTTCACACATCTGTGGGTTTTTCCTTGCTTTTTGTTCACTTGTTGTTACTCTTACTGTAGTTTGTTCTCCTGTCTGGAATATCTCAGTATTTTACTCTATTTTACTGTATTCTTGTTGTGGTGCTGTCTGCATGTATCTCTGTGTTGACTGCTGGATGCCAACCTGTTTCCCATAGACAGGTTGAGACAGGTTGGGAAGCATTCCTGTGGAGGGGGCGTGGCTAATCCCCCAGCTAATAATAGTAATAATGATGATTTAATAATAGTTTAGTCATTTAATAATAGTAAAGTAATGACAGGCTGTGATGAGGCCAGGTTAGGATGACACACACACACAGACACAGACACAGACACACACACACACACACACACACACACACAGACACACACAGACACACAGACACACACACACACACACACTAACCTGTTTTATGGTGATGGTGGTGGTGATGATGGTGGTGGGGGAGGGGCCTGAGGGGCGGGACCTCCGCCAGCCGGCCGACGCCTGACCCTGCCCCGCCCCCCCCGCTGCCCCCGCTGCGGGTGGAGGAGGAAGAGGAGGAGCCCGTGGAGGAAGTGGTTGTGCTGGAGGTGGCGTGCAGAGCGCGGCTGATCCACGTCTCCGTGGCGACGATGCTCCCCTCCTCCTGGCAGGACGAAGCCCCGCCCCCTCCGACCCCGCCCCCCACCCGGCCCTCCTGCCCCTCCCCCTCCTCCGCGTCGACCTCGTCTCCCTCAGAACCTGAGGACGTGTCTGAGAGAGAGAGAGAGAGACATACAGAGACAGAGAGAGAGAGAGAGAGAGACATACAGAGAGAGAGAGACAGAGATAGAGAGAGAGAGGGAGAGAGAGAGAGACACAGGAAACGTTGGAAGCACAACAGAGATACATGCAGACAGCACCACAACAAGAATACAGTAAAATAGAGTAAAATACTGAGATATTCCAGACAGGAGAACAAACTACAGTAAGAGTAACAACAAGTGAACAAAAAGCAAGGAAAAACCCACAGATGTGTGAAACTGTTGTGACGTGTGTGTGTGTGTTTGGTGTCTGGTTTAAGTAGCCTCATCTGGCGTCTGGGGTTGGGTGGGGCTGCACACACCTGAGGTTGAACAGCCATCAACACACACACACACACACACAAAACACACACACTCAGGAGAGAGCTTGCATGCTAGGATTCTCCCGCCTGCTTCGAACAACTCCAACCTCTGGAGTTCAGGTTCAACAGGTGTGTGTCGCATGCAGGCTTCATCAGCAGGCCGACCCACCGACTGCGGTGTTGGTTGAAGGCATCTGTGTGTGTGTGTGTGTGTGTGCTACACGCAGGTCGGCCACTGCAGCTCACCGTGAGACAGAGCGCTACGCCCCGGTTAGCGAACGGCACCTCTGCTCCGCGCCACGGCGGTGAGTTTAGCTCACCGCATGGAGATGTGTAGAGATGTGACTGCGGGACGGTCCGTCTCCTGCTAGCTTAGCGGCATGCCACGTGTCCGTCAGCCCTGCATCCACCGTAACTGTGGTTACACTAAGCACAGGCTGCTAGCTGTTAGCTCACGAACTAGCACGCTAGCTAGCGGTGTGGTACGCTTCCGTGGCGGAAAAGGAAACGATGTTAACATCAGGATATCGTTTGATGTTGATGATTAAGGTTGCATGACTCAGTGTGTAGTTCTAATGCATCTTGTCATTAGTCATGACACAAGTCACGAGTCAAGTCATGACTGGGAAGGTTCAGGATGACGAGTCAAGTCATGACTGTGAGCAGGCTCAGGATGACGAGTCAAGTCATGACTGTGAGCAGGTTCAGGATGAGAAGTGAATGGTTTAACTGGACCAGTGGGTTCCTGAGGCTCCTGATGGACTGGACCAGTTGTGATGCGCTGGTCCACTTCTGGTCCACATCTGGTCCACTTCTCTTTAGTTTCCTGGAAGCTTGGAAACAACAAAACATCAGAAGATTTTCAGAGAACCAGAGAAAGATTGAAGAGCTTTTAGCAAACATCAGTCTGTCAGCTCTCTCTCTCTCTCTCTCTCACTCTCTCTCACTCTCTCTCTCTCTCTCTCTCTCTCCCCTCTGTGTGTCTATGTCTCTCGGCCAGTCTGCTTGAAATTCCGGCAGGCTGGTTGAGAAGGAAACGTCATCTTCCTCAGTCAGGACTCTTCCTCCTCTGCCTCACAGACGAGGCCGTCACTGTGTGTGTGTGTGTGTGTGTGTGTGTGTGTGTGTGTGTGTGTGTGTGTGTGTGTGTGTGTGGTGTGTGTGTGTGTTGACTGCTGGATGCCAACCTGTTTCCCATAGGCAGAGAGACAGGTAGAGACACAGGTAGAGAGACAGGCAGAGAGACAGGAAGAGAGACAGGCAGAGAGACAGGCAGAGAGACAGGAAGAGAGACAGGAAGAGAGACAGGCAGAGAGACAGGTAGAGACACAGGTAGAGACACAGGCAGAGAGACAGGTCGAGACACAGGCAGAGAGACAGGCAGAGAGACAGGTAGAGACACAGGTAGAGAGACAGGCAGAGAGACAGGCAGAGAGACAGGTAGAGACACAGGCAGAGAGACGGGCAGAGAGACAGGTTGATAGACAGGCAGAGAGACAGGTTGGTAGACAGGTTGGTAGACAGGCAGAGATACAGGTTGATAGACAGGTTGATAGACAGGCAGAGAGACAGGCAGAGAGACAGGTTGATAGACAGGTTGATAGACAGGCAGAGAGACAGGTTGAAAGACAGGTTGGTAGACAGGCAGAGAGGTTGGTAGACAGGCAGAGAGACAGGTTGATAGACAGGTTGGTAGACAGGTTGATAGACAGGTTGGTAGACAGGTTGATAGACAGGTTGATAGACAGGTTGGTAGACAGGTTGATAGACAGGTTGATAGACAGGTTGGTAGACAGGTTGATAGACAGGTTGGTAGACAGGTTGGGAAGCATTCCTGTGGAGGGGGCGTGGCTAATCCCCCAGCTAATAATAGTAATAATGATGATTTAATAATAGTTTAGTCATTTAATAATAGTAAAGTAATGACAGGCTGTGATGAGGCCAGGTTAGGATGACACACACACACAGACACAGACACACACACACACACACACACACACACACACACACACACACACACAGACACACACAGACACACAGACACACACACACACACACACTAACCTGTTTTATGGTGATGGTGGTGGTGATGATGGTGGTGGGGGAGGGGCCTGAGGGGCGGGACCTCCGCCAGCCGGCCGACGCCTGACCCTGCCCCGCCCCCCCCGCTGCCCCCGCTGCGGGTGGAGGAGGAAGAGGAGGAGCCCGTGGAGGAAGTGGTTGTGCTGGAGGTGGCGTGCAGAGCGCGGCTGATCCACGTCTCCGTGGCGACGATGCTCCCCTCCTCCTGGCAGGACGAAGCCCCGCCCCCTCCGACCCCGCCCCCCACCCGGCCCTCCTGCCCCTCCCCCTCCTCCGCGTCGACCTCGTCTCCCTCAGAACCTGAGGACGTGTCTGAGAGAGAGAGAGAGAGACATACAGAGACAGAGAGAGAGAGAGAGAGAGACATACAGAGAGAGAGAGAGAGAGAGAGAGAGAGAGAGACAGAGACAGACAGAGAGAGACAGAGAGAGAGAGAGAGAGAGAGAGAGAGAGACAGAGAGAGAGAGAGACAGAGAGAGAGAGAGAGGAGAGAGAGACAGAGAGAGAGAGAGACAGAGAGAGAGAGACAGAGAGAGAAGAGAGAGAGAGAGACAGAGAGAGAGAGACAGAGAGAGAGAGAGAGGGGACAGAGACAGAGTTTATTTTTCTTTCAGTCCAGAATAAATACTAATAATAATTAGAAACATAATACAAGAAACAATACAAACAATACAAATGATAAGAGAAATGGAATTAAATTATAGTGCTGGACAAGAACAATGATTGGGGTGTGTGTGTGTGTGTGTGTTATATATGCCTGTGTGTTGTACCCGACCCTGTCACCTCCAACACTGGTCCTCCAAACATGTCACACACTATACTATAGCCACGGTTATGCAGTCCTACCTGTTGCTGTGCTGTGCTAGATCTTTGTTGTGTGGTGCTGCGAGACGTGTTCGTGTCCACCTACTGACGCTCCAGTGCGATAAGCCCCCCCACTCCCATCACACCTCGCCCATGCTTCTATACATGGAAGCCCCGTAGCAAGTATGGGTTAGCTCACTAGGTGGGAGGCATGGTTGTCGATCTTGATCCTAATCAGCTCGTACGGCGTGCGACTGTGTTGCCAATATGCCTGTGGCAGCCAAGTCGAGCATCGGTCACCACAGCAATACAGTGGCAACCACAAAATAGATATAGAGCTATCCAGCGAACGAGCCGTTATTGTCCAGCTGTTTTGTATTTATGTATGTGTATCGTGTGTGTGTGTGTGTGTGTGTGTGTGTGTGTGTGTGTGTGTGTGTGTGCGTATGGGTGTGTGTGTGTGTTGTATTGTGTGTGTGCGTGTGTGTGTGTGTGTGTGGTGTGTGTGTGTGGTGTCGTGTGTGAGAGCAAGCTAGGTTAGCGAAGGCTGAATCATGTAGCATTGGCCGCACGTATTTCTCGGACGGGCGATGGCAACATGGCTGATCTTGCTCTTCTTCCTCTTCGTGCTCAGACTCAGACCGAGCGCGCCTGGGGACCCACTGCCGTATATGAAGATCAATTCTATAGGAGAGAAACAGGTAGAGAGTAAGTCATTTTAATTGGACTTCTAGCAGCAGAACACCGCGCGGTCAGCCATGATAGAAACTGTATATGCGTCTATCGAAAGTAGACGATATGGCGTTGAATTATTCTGCCACCCCCGCATAATGTCTTCAATGTTGGCTGTTCCTGGAAAGTATTTTGGAACTTGGTATTGGTTGTTAAAGTTTAGGAAACAGTAACAGCATTACAAATAAATTGGAAACTTTCGTTATTGGATTATATAAATGCAATCCATTATTATGTTTTTTGTTACACGTTATTCGGGTGGCTTGGGGGGCACCACCATAATATCTTCAGTACTCCAGTACACCATGAGGCCAAAGCTCATTTGGGGGGGGGGGGGGCGGGGTGGGGGTGAGATATAATCAATCTATCTAAGATATAATCTGTTATAATCAATAATCAGTTGAATCAATAGTGATCGACGTGTGTCTGCCCATATTGTCAAGCATTGACATTGACGCCTAAAGAGGAACTGCATTGCTGTTGATGAACGAGGGACTTCCAAGATCCTTATTAAGCAGCTACCATGGTAAACCCCCCCGATCCCACATCGTCATGGCCCTCCGTTCCTCAGTGTGTTGGAAAGGGGAGAAGGACAACAAAGGGTCTTCAAACACACATCAGAGCACTGGAAGGTCTTTGTGCCCTGCATGCACAAATCACTGCTTGGGGTCTGATGACAGATTGGGCGAAGACGTGTCAGGCAGGGTTTCCATTGTTTTCACGGTGGTGTCTTAAGGTGGAGTGACCCCCTTTTTTTAAACCGCTCTCAGATGCACCGCTGGTCCTCGCCCGCCCAGTCGAGACCTAACTCCCTGTCGATCACTTGTGGTGGGAAACACCACAGCAGAGTGCAGACCAAGAGGTACATTATCCTTGCTGGGAATGCTATAAAAGCTTTAAAAAAAAAAACACCATAAAACGTGTTTCTTTGATATGGTCACTGCAACTTCGGTGTTGGTTCTGGCGAGGAGTTCAAAACGTGTCCGCTGTTTGGATCTGAATGAAATGAATGGATGTACTGTATGAGGGGAAGTGTTACGATGGACCGAGATGAATCTCAGAGTGATCGTAAAGCAAAGCCTCGTAATAAAAATGCAGGTTAGGTTTGATACGACGCTGGCGAGTCTTCAGCTTTTTAACGAGTTTGATCTGTGGTTATTATCACCCTTTTTTATGAGTTTTTTAATATTCATTTCAGACTGCAGCCCAAATCACACGCACCACACAGACGCACACAAGAATACAGTTCCCACTGCCCCCCCCCCGCCCCCATGATAGTCAGGTTGACCACCAGTACGCAGCAGGGTGTCAACTGATTAATAATGCCACGTCCTTCACATCTTGTCTCTTTGGACGAGTGGGGTCGCCCGAGTGTTGTTATTTACGGCGGCAGGTTAGGCAGACATTTAGAAGGACCCCCCAAGGACACGTCCGATCCGGTTTCTTTTCCCTTTCGGTAGACTATTTCCAGAGGAGATTTTTCTTCTAAAACTACACTAGTCTCCGTACGGTAAGTCGAGGTGTGGGTTCAGGCAACGAGGGCTAGCGAGGGGTCATGTGCTTCCTGAGAGATATTTACGGTACCTTTTTTCGCTGCGCCTCCCCTGGGGTTTGTGGGACATATCGGTAATGTGATTATAAACGACACGGCACTGTTATTGTTACATTCTGTCCTCTAAAATGTGGCTGATGGAGATCGATTTACATCCACTCACTCTGGGGTCCAGCTGTGGGTCCCCCTCACATCTGTCAGTGATAGGGTCTCTCCTGGAGCCGCTCCTGCCTCTCCAGTATGAACACAGTGCTCTCCCATTGAAGAGAAATAAAACATAAAACACAATTGTTAGATCTGAAAATGTCTTCATGCGTTTTCCCTTTCTTTTCTTTTCTTTCGCAGCGTACGCAGTGATCGCCAACGGGCAGGTTGAATGTCCGAAAGGATACAAGCGGATGAACCTGACGCATTGTCAAGGTAAGCTGTGGACTGTTTCAAATAAAACACCACACCTGGTCAGATATAGAATCCAGAGAGAGAGAGAGAGAGAGAGAGAGAGAGAGAGAGAGAGAGAGAGAGACAGAGAGAGAGAGACAGAGAGAGAGAGAGAGGGGACAGAGACAGAGTTTATTTTTCTTTCAGTCCAGAATAAATACTAATAATAATTAGAAACATAATACAAGAAACAATACAAACAATACAAATGATAAGAGAAATGGAATTAAATTATAGTGCTGGACAAGAACAATGATTGGGGTGTGTGTGTGTGTGTGTGTTATATATGCCTGTGTGTGTGTGTGTGTGTGTCTGTGTGTGTGTGTGTGTGTGTGTGTGTGTGACTAGCCATCAGCTGCCATCCCATAATAGCAGTCTTAATGGAGCCCAGATAGCAGAGGAGCAGTGAGGAGTCGATCTGATCCTAATCAGCTCGGGATTTGATTGCCTGGCAGCCAAGTCAGCATCAAATACATCAACAAATAGAGAGAGCGGAGAGCCACGCTGTTGACCACGAGCTCCCCCGGTGGACTGGAGGACTCTGGGGAAATAAGAGGCGTGTCTTTGTGTGGTTGGGGGGCGTGGCCTCACCCGGGGGCGTGTAGGCGTCCACGGACGTCTGGACCACCAGAGACCTCCGCTTGGACGGCATGGGGACGGCCATCTTCCTCTCTTTATGCTTCGCCAGCGCGGCCTGGACCGCCTCCGTATGGACATCTGGAGAGACAGGTAGAGAGACGGGTAGAGAGACAGGTAGAGAGACAGGCAGAGAGACAGGTAAAGACACACATAGAGCAAGGCACTAACACTGCAGGGTTAGGGGTTCTATTCCCTGTGTAGAGCAAGGCACTAACACTGCAAGGTGAGGACGGTTCACCCACTCCAGGTGGACCCCCAGCCCTGACCCGGACCCCCCCACCCCCCAGGGTCTCGTACCAGATCTGTAGCGCTCGTCCCGGGTTCCTGAGGACCGGCGGCGATGGTACCGTGACGAGGACCCGGAGGTCACCGCTGGTCTCCGCTCCGGACCCACTGAGCCGTCCATCCCTACAGAACCAGGAGGACAGGAGGTTAGAAACATGTCCTCGCTGTACAGGACAGCCTTCACCACCGTCTGTCTCTGAGGGACACACACACACACACACACACCACAGAACTGACCTACCACAGAAACTGAATGTAAATACCAGACATTCTCTCACACTCACACCCCTAAATACTACTCAGAATGCATAGCATTTCCTGTCAAATGTCTGTTATGATGAAGTACACACAGACACACACACACACACACACACACACACACACACATTCAGTATTCCAGTAAAAGCTTTCACAGAGACAGCATGCATGCATGTGTGTGTGTGTGTGTGCACATGTCTCGAGAGAACCCCCCACCTCTTCCTGGAAACCAGGAAGTGGGATCAGCAGTCATGTGACCCCATTACCCTGCACCAACTCTTCATCATCATTAATACAACGTCCTAAGACTCAGGACTAGTCTCCCTATTCACTATTTAGGAGACACTTAGGGGTTAGACAGTACAGAGACAGGTCATTAAGGAGCAGGTAGGGGTTAGACAGTATAGAGACAGGTCATTAAGGAGCAGGTAGGGGTTAGACAGTACAGAGACAGGTCATTAAGGAGCAGGTAGGGGTTAGACAGTACAGAGACAGGTCATTAAGGAGCAGGTAGGGGTTAGACAGTACAGAGACAGGTCATTAAGGAGCAGGTAGGGGTTAGACAGTACAGAGACGGGTCATTAAGGAGCAGGTAGGGGTTAGACAGTACAGAGACGGGTCATTAAGGAGCAGGTAGGGGTTAGACAGTACAGAGACGGGTCATTAAGGAGCAGGTAGGGGTTAGACAGTACAGAGACGGGTCATTAAGGAGCAGGTAGGGGTTAGACAGTACAGAGACGGGTCATTAAGGAGCAGGTAGGGGTTAGACAGTACAGAGACAGGTCATTAAGGAGCAGGTAGGGGTTAGACAGTACAGAGACAGGTCATTAAGGAGCAGGTAGGGGTTAGACAGTACAGAGACAGGTCATTAAGGAGCAGGTAGGGGTCAGGGGTCATGTTGCTCTAGGAGGTAGGACATTGGGGATCGAACCTGGAACCTACCAGCTAGGAGTCACCACCCTGACTACTAGACTAGCTGCCTTATTACTTGATGTTTAAATGACGGTTCAGTAGCTTTCCAGAGGGTGGGGTCAGGGTTCACCTTACCTGGAGCTTGGGGCAGGTATGGACCAATCAGCTTTGACCGTTTCTTCTCATAGCCCTTCTGTGTGATGTCACCTGAGGGAGGGGGAGGGGAGAGAGAAAGAGAGAGAGAGAGACTATTAGAATGGATGAGAGGAAAAATATGCGCACACACACACACACACACACACACACACACATCACACACACACACAAATACACACACACCACACACACACACACACATATACAACACACACACACACACATACACACACTACACGCACACATACACACACACACACCATACACTCAACTCACACATACACATCACCAGGTTGCCACGGTGATAAACCAGAAAGAGATGGAGAAGAGAGACTGAGAGAGGGACTCCACCTGTCCTCCCTGACGCAACACACACACACACTGCTGTCCCCGAGGGTGGTGCAACGCAACACACACACACTGCTGTCCCCGAGGGTGGTGCAACGCAACACACACTGTCTCTCTC
>PIJE02000557.1:251513-294013 GCA_002895965.2 Coryphaenoides rupestris | reverse complement strand
TGCGGACAGTGGACGCTTGTCGGACTTTTATTTGTATTTGTAGCCTCGCCAGACGACACGATCAGCCATGAAGGAACGATCAGCCATGAAGGATGCCGTGTCACAAAACAGACGATATCTGCAGTCAGAACCAGGGACGTGTGATGCGTCTGTCCGGGTTTTGACTTCCCCGTCCCGCTCCCTCGTGTCGTGCCACGTGCCGCGCCTCCTGCTAATCCCACTCCATGCTTGACCTCAGTCCTGCTCTCTCTCTGCCATCCTGACACACAATAAAACAAGTTCTCATTTGACCTTTTTTCTGTTTTTTTCTGACAGGTTTAGAAGGGGAACTCTGTGTGGAGGCTGGTGGGTGGTTTTAAATGGTGGGGGTGCTGGTAGGGTCACACCCCTCCCGTCCCATCAATGAACTGATGGAACACATGATGCTGTGTCCCACAGCCACTTCCGTCAAAACAAGATATTATGGCCTAGCTAACCCTGTGAAATGTGATTTATTTCTTTGGTTGTGGTTCCCCATCTTCCCCATTGCATTTTATTTCCATTTTGGGTGTCTATAACGAGCTTGTTTTGTTACGGAAAGCCCCCTAACAAGACAATTGCGAGAGACAGTGTAACAGTACAATGTAGTATACAATACCATAGTTTACTGCGACGAACAAATAAATAGATCCAACTTACTAAAGGTCTGTCTCTGTGAGTGTTCACTGCCTCCACCTTCAAGTCAAACATTTCCACCTGACAACCTGCGAGAACATGCGATGAAGGGGGAAATCACAAGACAATTATCAAAACCGCCGAAGTCTGAATCTGAACCAAACACATGATGAAGCGGCTGATTGAGAAATGATGCGTTAAGCGCTCAGCGGCTGGACGTCCTACCGTAGGCCACAGGGGTCAGCTTCAGCACCATGTGCAGAGGGCACTTCAGGTAGGGCAGGTCGTCTGTGGACACACACACACACACACAGACAGAGGGCCATTCAAAGCTTGTCCTCTGAACGCCAAAGGTATGTAATGCCAAAGGTATGCCTCTTGTATGGCATCTAGCATCCACATATGGGCTGGCTTTGAGTTGCAGTTCATATTATCGCTGAGAGTTTGTGCGTTTTATTTTTAGGGAGATTCCATCCGGGTCAATGGCCTGGGTCAACTTGAAGAGGTCTCGATGACTATATTTACATGCACACAATATTCCACGATACGGGTCAGATACGGGTCTCGTAATTCCGATTAGTCGGAATATGCACTAGCCTTGGGAACAGCCATGGAAACAGCTTCGTAGGAAAATTGTCTTCTTCGGAATAAGGGCAAAAAAATGTCGTCATGTCGTCCTTAAAAATAAAAATACATTTTCACGATTTACATTTTCCTCCGTCAACATCGCACTCAAGGTCAACGCCAAACCTCCACTATACACAACACAACATTGTCGCAAAAACATAGAAACAATTATCTTTTCCGTGGTTCTCTTTTTCCGGTAGCTGAATGTTTCGCCCACAACTTCCGGTATGTTGCAGCGTAACTGGGAGCGGGAGCTACGCATGGTGGGACGTGTTGGGTGTTGGGCGGCGTGGGCGAACGTTATCGTTCCTCAGACGGTAAACACCTCTCCCCGCCTCGCCACGGTTAACCTCAGCCGCCCACAAATAGCCGCCCACGTCAACACATCATCAGCAGCAACCACCACCACGCAAGCATCATCCGCCCCAGCCATGATTTAAGACTGTTCCTGGGTGTGTTTATTGAGTAAATACATTGTGTGTGTGTTTGTGTTTCCAGCACGTCAACTGCTATTACGATCTTTTTAATAATGTTTCATAGTGTTTCACCCGCGCTCTTGTCCAGGAAGTAGGCCAGCAGACAGCGCATGACGGCCTGGTGGCAGATGACCAGCACGTTTCCCTGCCTCTCCAGCTCCATGATGACCGGCTCCAGCCTCTGGACCAGGTCCTGGTAGGACTGCAGACACACACAGACACACACACACACACACACAAACACAAACACACACACATATTGAAGGGAAGGGGGGGGGAGGGAGGGGGGGAGGGAGAGGCAGAGGAGGAGTTAAGAATGTGTTGGTTCAAGTACAATGGAATGCTTATTCCCCGTTCACTCCTACAGTATATTCTTGTAAGTAAGATAACTCAACAACTCTAAGCAATTAGTCATAGTACCTAGTAAGTAGTCAAAAGTTTTCTTATGACCCATATTCTCAGAAACATAAATACTAAAACAACTCTGAACAATTAGTAATATCGTACCTAATAAGTAAAAACAATGGTGAAAGTAAAACGTGTAAAAGTTAAAATAGGTAAAAGTAAAAAGTGACAAGTGATGTAGTAATACTCTGGCGGTTGGTGCTGAAATGGATTAACACAATACCCAATCAAACACAGCATTGCTTGATCCTGATTGGTCAAGACCATTCCAAGGGCGTCTTGGTTTATTCTTTTCCTTAAACACATCGGTACTGAACTGAAATAGACTCGAGTGAATCATGCTAAATATACAGCAGTGCCCTATAATTTCAAGCGCACTGCTCTCCGTTTGAACAACAAGACAGACAGGCCCGCTGGGAGAGAGGAGTACCTCGCCTCCTGGGTAGCGGTAGAAGTACTTGTCCAGGTCCCTCATGGCAAACTCCTCGGGGTAGGTCTCCTCGATCATCTTGTAGGACAACTCTTCACACACACCCTGAACACACACACACACACACACACACACACACACACACAAGCATATGATGAGTACCATAATGCAGGCAAATCTGTAAGGTTGACTATTTAGTGACTACGTAAGGATTCCTTCTCATTACTGACCCCTTTTGGCCAGTAGGTGAACTGCTGCATTCAGAGCTCCGTGGGTTGAGACAATAACAATCTAAAGCTAATGTTAGTTCCAGTCACAAATAAACTCTGTACCCATTTGAAAAAAGCTATGAAATGAAATAACTCCTTCCTTTTCCCTGGGAAATCTGACCAGATTTCAAATATAACAGAAATCAGCCCAAAAGCTGTTCTATGCAACAGAGAGAGTCGGGGAAGCTCTCATGTTTAAACTCACAAACTGGCAATTTAACGCGATTTGCGCTGTAAAATCCTACATGTAGCCCCTGAAAGGATTCTGGATTCTTCCATGCAGGACTTGTAATGGGTGGTGTGCCTCTGTGGGCTGCTGTTGTTGCCTTGTGTGTTGTGTTGTGTTGTGTTGTGTTGCGTTGCAGGTGCCCAGCAGGCGGTGTGGGGTTCTGGCTGATTGGGAACACATGGGCCTAACAAACACTATTCCATGTGCTCCATAATATTTAGTTGTTCCTTGTTGTTACAATAAATGAATGTTACATTTGTCATCATGACATAGATGCTTATATCCAAAAAGACTTGAGATGCATGTCATTATAGGAGCAGTAGGCGATATTTATGCAAAATAATAAAGTAAATAAATAAAAAAAAAAAATGATGATTGGATTTACAGCAGCTATCTGTGTATCCAATATTATGACAAAAAAATATATATTCTATGGCTAAAATTGTAACGGCCAATCAGGGCTAGTTTTGTAGCGACCAATCAGGAACATCCTCCTCCTCTTCCTCCTCATCCTACTAACTGCACTGATCTCCGGATGCACGATTGGACATTTGTTTGTTACTTCTGCCTTTTCAAATTCCTGTTGCTTGGTGGAACTTCCTCTCAATCTTGCCTACTTCTCCTTTTAATGAGCAGGCAAGGGGTTAAGGCCTCTGTATGCCTCCTCCGAAATGTGCCAGAAACCGGCTCCCGGAAACCAGCCTCCGATGCAGTTCGGAAAGGTCACTCTCCAAATCCGGTGTTTCCGACAAGCCCTCCTGGGCCCCGCACCCCTCCTCAGCGATAGGGTAGACTAGTGGGGTATGAAGGAAGGGGGGCGGGGCTTGGAGGCCAGCAGGTAGGTTGACGGACAGCCTCCTATACTCTAGTACCGCGAAAATATCGGCCAGTTCTGTGAAAATATACAAGGTAGAAGTCGAATTTGGGCGTCCGATTTGTTCTGATCGCTGAACACTTCTGAAGAAGCACACAGAGGCCTTCAGGGGGCGCCTTGCTCAAGGGTGCCGGCAGGTAGACCGGGGAAGTCGGCGTTTGAACCCGGAACCGTTCGACTCACAGCGTCAATCTCGTTGAGGATCTTCCACTGCTCGTAGGGAACGCCGAGCGCCTCGGCCGTCTGGATGGTCCTCCTCAGCTGGCTGGTCCACACCTTCAGGTCAGACAGGTGGTGCTCCTCCACGAAGCCCTGCAGAGCTACCGCAAACTGATGGAGAGAGAGAGAGAGAGGCGGAGAGAAAGTGGGGGGGGGAGAGAGAGAGAGAGAGAGAGAGAGAGAGAGAGAGAGGGGGAGAGAGAGCGTGTGAGAGAGAGAGAGAGGGAGAGGGGGGGAAAGAGAGAGAGAGAGGGGGGGGAGAGAGGGAGAGAGAGCATGTGAGAGAGAGAGAGAGGGAGAGAGAAAGGGAGGGGGGGCAGAGGGAGAGAGGGGGACAGAGAGAGGGGTAGAGAGAGGGAGAGAGAGCAGGGGAGAGAGAGAGAGGGAGAGAGAGATACCGGGGGAGAGAGAGGGGGAAAGGGAGACAGAGAGAGAGGGGGAGAGAGAGAGGGAGAGACAGGGGAAGAGAGAGAGGGAGAGAGCGTGAGAGAGAGAACAACATTAGTTTTCCAGGCTAAAGACTGCTGTCTATCTATGTGTCTGAGATAATCAGCCATTTTGTGAATGTTTTTGAGTCCACGGCCGCAGCCACCTCCTTGCCGCGGGCCGACAGCTCCGAGTCGCCCCCGAGGCGGCCCTCGGCGTTGTGGTGGCTCTCGCCGTGGCGACAGAGGTAGATGGAGTGGGAGTGCACGTGGATGTTCATCAGGTAGTACACGATCTTGCTCTGGATGTAGTCCTGCACGCGGTTCACCAGGAAGCGGCGGCCCACGTCGATCACCTGGATGAACGAGCGGTCCCTGGGGAGGGAGGGACGGACAGGTGAGGGCGGGGGGCGGGGCTGGGGGCGGGGCATGACTGATGATGAGACTGATGCTCACACACACATACACATTTGTTATTTGTATTATTTTGATTTGATTAGATTTTTTTAAATGTTGTTGTTTTTTCTTGTTTTCTTGTTCCAACTTTACCTTAACTTTCCCGTGATCTTGTCTTGCTTTTGTTTAGCCTTTCTGTTCCCTTTTATATTCTCTGAGTGTATGATTATTTACCTTTGACTAATGTGATGCCAGGCAAAAGTTGTTGAATAAGAGTACTATTATTAACATACCAGAAGAAAACACAAGCTGCAAATTAGCAGTCGAGCAAACCTGCCAGGTTGGAGTAACTAGTCAAATGAAATGTCTCCACCTACAGGACAAATTCTGTAAAGGCAGGTTCTCTTAAAAAATGTTAATTCATAACATCTATTAAGCAATATATCACATATCGTTTATTTGAACAGATGAGTGAAATGCTAGAATTATTTTAGCATCTCCCAATAAGTTAACCTTCCCTAATAGCTTCCATTAAAAAGTCTATTTTGAATCTACAGTTGCTCATATTCGATTCAATACATGAACTCAATAGCAACCAGATGCAGCACAAATGCAGTTTTCTGACCTCTTCATAAACTCTGACCTCAAGGAGTCACGTGAGTCTGTGTGTGTGTGTCAGGAGAAGTTCCGCGCCGCCGTGAACCTACTTGTCGTGTTCGTCGGGGTCCAGGGGCTGGTAGGTCACCTTGTAGCACTCGATCCTCTTGAGGAAGTCCTCCATGACGGACTCCCGGTTCCTCTCGGGGTAGTCCGGGCTGGACACCTTCACGTCCTGGGGGGCGGGGACACACAACAACGACCGCTCAGCCTGGGCTCTGCAGGACGCATGTTGTAATATCAGGCTCCTGTAGGCTCCTGTAGGACTCTGTAGGACTCTGTAGGACTCTGTAGGACTCTGTAGGACTCTGTAGGACGTACCATAATATTTGGTGGCGATGACTTCTGGGTCGTCGCACACCGACTCCACAAAGAACACCTGAAATGCAATAAAACAAAAAGTCATTAATTCAAGATTCAAGATTTCTTTATTACCATATGTAACAAGTGCAATGTAACGCTTATCCCCTTTCACTTCTGCAGTATTCTAAACCACTCTAAACAATTAGTAATGGTACTTAATACAGCAAAAAGTACAGCAAAAACGTTTTCTTCTGAACCATATTCTTATAAACCTAAATACTAAAACAACCCCGAACAACGAGTAATATATTACCCAATAAGTTACAAAATGGTCAAAGTAAAAAGTCACAATTAAAGTAGTAATACTCTGTTGGTGCAAAAATGTCATAAAAGTGTCTATATTCTTATCCTAGCATAAAATAGTAATTGGTAAGTAGTATATAGTATCAGGAACATGTATTGTATTTGTATTGATTCATTTATGATTTCAAATGTTACAATTAGAAAGACTTGAAAGCCAATCCAAGTATAAGATATGTATTTTCCTGCTTACTTTGTAAGAATTATCCATCGCAAAATTAAGAATCATTTCCCGCCGTTCCCGGGTCGTGTTAGTCGCATCAAAAACCTGGAAAACAAACGAACACACACGCACACGCACACGCACACACACGCACACACACACAACCCAACGCAAACAACATTAAAAGGGCTACGTCACCGAGCTTAATAGGACACGACGCAGACAGAATGTCGGCCATGTTGTCGTCTTACAGCGATCTGCCCTCCCTCGTCGTTGAGGTAGGCCTTCACGTCCTGCAGCGCCACCAGAGCACACTGTCTGCACAGGAAGTAGACCGCCAGTCATCAAGTATCCGTTTACGCGTCATTACGTCTGGACATGACAATATAATAATATAATCACTCATCATCATAATGACAATAACAAGCACATAACGTAGTTTACATCGATGTGCGTTTTGCAAAGCCGACATCCGGTAATACCAAATGACCTCCTGATGGCTCCAAATGAGCTAATCAAGTTAAAATGTCTGTTAAACGGGCGAGAAATCAACCTTGTAATTATCAGGGTTTTTTTTATTGGACACGCGATTTTCCGACCGCCTGCATCGATGTTAACGGTTAGCGGTCAGAGAGACCACAGACAGAATGCTCTTGGAGAATCGAATCCCACCGCTTGACGTCACAGATCTCGGACACAGAATCTCATTGATCACTTTAAATGTACGTTTATAACATTGATAATATTTCAACTACTCTGGGATACATATGCATATGTCATATTCCCTATGCTATATATAAATACTCTGCATACATATGCTGCTGATTCTCTTATCTTTGTATATTTCTGCTGTGACATGCCGGATGCCATATTTCTGTTACTGCTGCCCTCCCTTGTGTATCTGCCCTTACTTACTTGTACATTTATAATACTCAATATTCAATCAATACTTCTGCAGTCAACATAACATTACATTTTATAGTTTATATATTTTTTGTATCATTATTATGTATATTGTGTTATTGTAGTATCTTATTATGTATATTCATGTATGTCACAAGAGTTTCACTGTTCACAATGGCCCTGTGTTATGATAACACACGTGACAATAAAACACTTTGACTTAACCAACGGTTTCGACAGAGCGGTGGATGTACCCACTTCCTGATGTGCATGGCCTCTTTGTTATCATGTCTGAAGAAGTCGTAGGACTTGTAGGACTGCACGGCTTCCCTGCGATAGACACCGAGGTTGAACACTGTGGAGAGAGAGAGACAGAGAGAGAGAGAGAGAGAGAGAGAGAGAGAGAGACAGAGAGAGAGAGAGAGAGAGAGAGAGAGAGGACAGAGAGACAGAGAGAGAAGAGCAGGAATGACACAGCGTTAGTACGACTTCCCATTCCTGCACCTGCACACGGCGGTGTCACCACGGCTCCGTTCCTGGTCCGGCCAAACCGGTTCTTCGGCATTGGATGTCACATACACGCACACACACACACACACACACACACACACACACACACACACACACACACACACACACACACACACACACACACACGACACGACACATAACACGACACGACTCTACACAACACAAACACAAAAAGGTTCAAATAATATTCCCCGATCTTTACATTGGCTCATTTTACGATCTTCCTTTGCTGTTTCGATGCCTTAGGGGTGAAGTCGTCGCATGCGGGCCCGTGAAGCCCTTTGAGACTCTATTGTAACTGTGAAAAGTGAGGCAATAGACAGATAATACTGAATAGTCATACCAAGGAGGAACTGCAGCTAAGAACATGAATGTCAACAACAGATAGCTAACTCCTCAGCAAAGACCACAGCCATATACTTCATCCTTGTGATTCATTTTCTTTTTATGCGGCTTCCAAATCAAATATCGCACTCTGGTCTCGGGTAAAAGAGAACTTGACCTTCAAGGTCTCCAGTGGATTTCCTTCGGGTTAAAACACTTCATTCACGATCCACAATGAAATGTGATGATAATCTTCTGCAGCCACTGCTGAGCTGGGCTGGTTCTGTGTGCTACGCTATGCTACGCTATGCTTCACTATGCTACGACATGCTACGCTACGCTACGCTGCCCCGGGCCAGCAGCACCACGTCCGTCCTTCCTTCCTTCCTCCAGGGACACATGAATAATGTATTGCCGCCACGAACAGGCGTTACATGACCGGTCCCGCCATGTGTTGGATCACACCTGATGTGTGATTCAAGATTCACGATTTAAGATTCAAGGAGTTTATTCGTCACGTACACATACAGGACGTGCAGCGAACTGAAAAAGTGCCGATGCCCAGCAAATATCACAACATCGAATATCCACACTATTTACAGTCTTTACAGCAATAGGATACATCCTAACCCACCCTGTCCTAACCACTATGCTAATGCTATGCAATAATGCTTATCACTGCATGAACTAAGTAAAGACAAGATAAGATAAGATAAGATAAGATAGAACTTTATTAATCCCGAAGGAAATTCTTGTGCCAGGTTGCATAGCAATACAATAAAACAATAGAGAAATAAACAGAATAATACAAATAAACTAACAGATTTACAAATGTACATTCCTAGTAGAATAAAAATAAGTGAACTATAAAAATATATTATAATATAGTAATATATATAAGTATATATAGTAATATAGTAATTAATGTACCTCTTTTTAGGAATTAGAAAAATGACTGAATAAGCAAATAAACAGCAAGGCATATAAACAAGTAGACATATCAACAACAAGGCAATATTAATTATTTAGTATTAACAAGTTATGTAACTATGTGGGTGCATGTACTGTGTACTACCTATGTGTGTGTGTGTGTGTGTGTGTGGCCTGGTCCATACTGACCCTTGGTGGGCACGCCTATCCAGTTGAGGTAGCGGGTTAGCTTCTTGGACATGTAGGTCTTCCCACGGGCGGGCAGACCGATCATCACGATGACGGTCGGGGAGTTGGTCATGTAGGACGCCCACGCTGCCGTGTGTACACACAACACACGTCAACAAACACAGGTGAAAGGTACACACACACACACACACACAGACACACAGACACGCATCAACACAACACACGGGTACACACACATGCATACACACAATCACACAGACAGACAGACACACACACAGCAAAATGCCACGACCGCGTTACTGTGACTTTCAAGGACGTTTCCACGTTTCATGAGTCAACATTAATTCAACATTCAAGACCTTGAATTAAGAATTGATATGGTGCACAGCATTTATCAATATAATCTAATCTATATTACCTTACAACAGAGAACAATCGGCAAGCATAAAGCCCTGATTCCTCGATTACACAGACACTTTGTTTGGAAGCGTTATAGCATTTATATTTCTATCCATTATTGCCATGGAGACATTTGCCTACGCACTCGCAGGAAGGGCAGGCAGACACGCCCAAATACGGCAGTGTGTTTGCTGAATGAGATTGTAAGAAACAGGCCACAGAGTTAATATCTAACACTAGCCATCCAGGAAGTTAGTGTGAGTTAGCGTGGTGAACATTTGCGACAGTGGTGCCTAGCAACTCTCTTTGTTAATCCATAGACACATCTTAAGACGGGATGGAAAACTAAATAACTGGAATTGTTCCACCGTGGGGTCATCCTGTGTTCACGACAAAAGAAAGCAAAACATCTACTGAAATTCTTTCTTTCTGGCTTAGCAAGACCAGGCTTGACTACGGTATACAGATGTGGATGCCTTGATTCAAAACCGGCATTTCTACACAAATAACAAAGACAAACTGTGAAAAAATGTGAATGCAAGTTATACAAGTTAGACACACAAACACACACACACACACACACTATATACTGTATATATATACTGTATATATATGTTAATTACAGGAGGAATTACAGGAGGAATGTGTTTTTCTATCATGTCTTAAAGATGTTTTAAAAATGTTCTTCGTATAGGCTTGCTCTTACAATGCAGAGTTTGGCCATCGGGCCAGAGGGCGTGACGACGACAACAACTCCTCTGAGACGGAAACTGGGACAAACTTGAAACTGGGACGACCTGAACCATACTCACAGCATTTCTTCTCATTGGGCCTGAGCTCCGTCTTCTTGACCTCAGCGGAGGAGGGAGGATCCATAGCTGCTGCTGAGGCCATGCCCGGTCAGTCCCGATCGCCGGGCACTGCTGGCTGGCTGGCTGGCTGGGTATTAGGGGCCAGGGGTCAGGGGTCACTAGTTATGAGTGAGGTCAGCATCTATGCTACTGGGGTGTGCGCTCTCTCTCTCTCTCTCTCTCTCTCACAACTCTCACATATCACAAGTTGATTTAATGATCTCTGTGCACCTGCAGAGGCTATAGATAATAATAATAATATTAATAATAATAATATAATAACAACAATAATAAGAATAATAAGAATAATAAGATTAAGAATAACATTACTACTAATACCACTAATAATATTAATAATAATAATAAGAATACAACTTTTTTGTATAATACATAGAATGCAGCTAAACATGCTTTAAATTACAAACAAGGGAGACTCAACAAAACACAACAACAGTACAAATAAAAAAATAAAAACAATAAAATCCCGACCTTATATCTCATCAGTATGACGGGCACAGATAGACAGGCCAGAACAAAATCAATCAATCAATCAATCAATCAAACAATCAGCGATCAATTGAAGGTTACGTGACGCTAACGTAACGCTAACGTAACGTAACGTAACGAAACGAGCTACAGGGAAGTACTAACGTCGCTAGTTTAACGCAAACGTGCGTCGTCTGTCTACGATCGTGACCGTTTGTATTCGGTTACAAACTTACAAACGTAGCGGTGTCGGTGGCGGCGGCTGCGGGTCGGTGTGTCGGTGGCGGTGCGTCGGTTTCCTTCGTAACTGAATGTGAACACTGGAGCTCAGAGATCGACGGGTCTGACGGGTCTGGGCGGAGTCGGACAAAAGGGGGGCGGGGTCGGAGGTCCACATGATGGGCGGGGTTATATATATCCTATTGTTATTATTATTTTTATTATTATTATTATTTATTATCATGTTGTCTATAAATATGATCTATAACACTACCTCTCATCATCATGTGCTATATTATTATTATTATTATTATCTATAAATATGATCTATAATACTACCTCTCATCATCATGTGCTATATTATTATTATTATTATCTATAAATATTATCTATAACACTACCTCTCATCATGTGCTATATTATTATTATTATTATCATGTCTATAAATATGATCTATAACACTACCTCCCATCATCATGTGCTATATTATTATTATTATTATTATTATTATTATCATGTCTATAAATATTATCTATAACACCACCTCTCATCATCATGTGCTATATTATAATTGTTATTATTATTATCTATAAATATTATCTATAACACTACCTCTCATCATCATGTGCTATATTATAATTATTATTATCATGGTCTATAAATATTATCTATAACACTACCTCTCATCATCATGTGCTATATCATTATCTATAAATATGATCTATAACACTACCTCTCATCATCATGTGCTATATTATGTCTATAAATATGATCTATAACACTACCTCTCATCATGTGCTATATTATTATTATTATTATTATTATTATCATGTCTATAAATATGATCTATAACACTACCTCTCATCATCATGTGCTATATTATTATTATTATCTATAAATATGATCTATAACACTACCTCTCATCATCATGTGCTATATTATGTCTATAAATATGATCTATAACACTACCTCTCATCATGTGCTATATTATTATTATTATCTATAAATATGATCTATAACACTACCTCTCATCATGTGCTATATTATTATTATTATCTATAAATATGATCTATAACACTACCTCATCATCATGTGCTATATTATTATCATGTTGTCTATAAATATGATCTATAACACTACCTCTCATCATGTGCTATATTATTTTTATTATTATTATTTCCTTCGGGATGAATAAAGTTTATGAAATATTCTGAAATACATATATTCTGAAATATGAAAAATATATTAGGATATCGCACACATTTCAATCAATAATCTTTATTTTTCTTAAAGAAACTATAGCCCCGCCACCACAGTTCCTAACTAGTACACAACAACACGACATTTGTATAACCGTGTGTATTAGAGTAGGCATAGAGTGTCGTTTTACTTTTAAAATGTAAATAATACACCGTTTTTGCGTCGTTGTCTTAAAAATAAAGTCTAAATAGTCTAAATAGTCCAGGTAACGCCCAGTGTAGTGACGCTACGGTGACGTCAGGTTTGAGTGACGGTAAGGCCACAGCCAATCATCGCGTGAGATCCAGATCACGTGCTATTGAGTTTTCCCCGCCCTAAATCAAAGAGGCCGAGAGCGGATTCTGACTTGCTGCGTTATCCCGGTCCACCGCAGTAGCATTTCCGGCACACTACTTCCTGTGGTGTTAACGGTCCCCGGGGCGAGGGTATCGACGTGACATAAACAACGTGGACGAGGAGAATACATTTAGGAGTTTTGACATACAATTGGACGCAGTAATAATCCGAAACATCCGTAACAGAAACGGATATCCCCTCTATCTAAAAGTCCCTCCCTAAACCAATGTCCCGCCCTCGCCAATAACGCCCATTAGGAGCATCCGGTTGCAGGTTAAACCCCTCCCCATGAGTTCCCTGGAGGTCATGACCTTTTTTGTCTGCTATGCAGCCCATTCAGAGACAGGTCACTGTGGGGATGGCATAGCCGTAAACATAATAGTATGGCTATAACACATTACCTTTCTAACGAAGGACCCATAGGGAAGTTGTTTGTTTCAGCCAAACTTTGTTGTACAATTAAATATGAAACCAATCAATATCAATCAAAGCAGTTTGCCTTCTAACTTGGGAATAGTCCGTATTGACGTGTGCCACGTGGTACCAAACCGTCGGCGTTACCCAGACTGCTTAGACTTCATACCGACTTCCTCTTCATTAAAAATGAATAGCAGTTGTCCAAGAGAGTGTGTGTCTCCGTTGTAATCCAGAGACGCGGGTTAAAGTCATTTGAAGTCGTTGCCATGTCCACACGGTGGCCAAAACAGACTCTAAAACGTACACACATCCCTCTTGACCTTGCTTGTCCAACGAGTAGCCCTTTTGAACTCGCCAAATACTGAACAAACCCAGTAAACAAACCCTCGGAAGATCCCTGATCAAATCATGCCCTCTTATGAGTTCAATATAAGGAGGGGGAGGGAGGGAGGGTAATAAGTAAAGGGATCCAGCTTGAAAATGATCGTAGAGTAAGAGGAAGGAGAAGAGGTTCCAGCAGGTGTCAGAGTTTCAACACACTTTGACATACATGTACCCTGACCGCCTCATCGAAACAAGATCGTTTCAATGAATAGACCCGTTCAAAATGACATTGCCATTGTGGGGTCTTCTGCATCAGGAAGGCGATGCTTTGAACGCCAACATCTATGAGACTCACACTCGAGGTGTGTCAGTAATATCAGCTCTATAATCTAGAACCGGTATTACAGAGATGGGGAAACGTCAAAAAAATTATGACCCGGACATGTAGCAAAAAGGGATGTTTAATGATGTTTGGATAATGAGACGTACATGTCCCATTGTTGATGGAATACAAATAAAACGAAATAAAAAATAAATATCAGCTGAGCCCAGCATTTCCATATCTAAAAAAATAATAATAATCTATCGACTTCAACTAAAACTCTGGAGTGCAGTTTGTGTGTTTGCAAATCAGCATGGGGTGGGTGGGGTTGTGAGATTAAAGGATTCTTTGTCAATTGTAACACATTACAGTGTACACACTCAACCCATAAACATGAGACAAATTAAAAAAAAACAAAAAAAAACACATTGGGAAACATGGAACAAAATGTGATTAACCCTTTTTAAATATGCGTTTATATTGCAGCAAGTGTATTGTGTATTGAAAGAGCATAGACACCTGAAGTGACTCAACAAATTGTGTAAATAATAAATCTTTAAAAAAAAAAAAAAAAAAAAGTGCTCAAACGGAGCGGTACTGCGGATTTCGCCATCAAACGCAAGAATGTAATAAACCTTCACTTGAAAATAACCTTTTGGTGACGTTGAAATGTGGACAACTCAATAAATTACTCTCTACTATATGCACATGAGCAGAGCCCTCTACAGCACCATCATATGTATGGAGTTGGGACACAAATCACAGAAAACTCCCCCACACAAGGAAATAATTCTAAGTACCATTACGTTATGTTCCACCTCCACAGTGTATGGCTGGGCAGGGATGGGAAAGCTGTGCTGCTAGAAAGGAGACCGAGAGATCAGATAGTTTATTCTTCAACTGGTTCAGGTGGAGCAGTGAGGCTAGTCACACCCAATACACCCCCGCCCCCCAGTGGTACTGCAGCAGCGCACCAAAACAGTGCGCGTTCTTCATTCCTAGTTATTCTTAACACAAACACAAAGCGCAAGAGTAGTGGCAATCAATCAATAATAATAAATCAATATTTGTCTCTGTCCTTAATGGTTTGTGGTGTTTGTGTATACAAGTGCTGACCCTGAGAATTCTATCAATGTGTAAAAAGCTCAGTACCAGATGAAGAAAGCTTACTGCAACCTTACGGTAGACGTCTCGCCAAACTAATTAAGTCTGGGCCTGTTACATATCCACCGCTACGCGTCACATCTCCACAGCGACGTTGAATATTCAATTTCACGTTAATATTATTATTATTGCTGCCAAACAACAGATTTCCTTTCCAGTAGCAGGTAAACGCCCAGCCGAGACACACACAGGACTGCAGGTTGGTTGGAGTGGGAATGCTTCGTAAAGTGGCGATGGTTTGGTCCTCTGCATCGCACGGCGGGGATGCAGTGAAAAAGTAGAATGATCAGGGGGGTAAAAAAAACGAGAACAAAAACCCAAACATGAAGTAAAGTGAATGGAAAAGTGGCATCAAAACCTATCGTACGAACACTAGCTAACTAGAAACGCTAACGTTTCCCGCGTCTACCTGGAGGTGCACACCACCGTTGGCGCTTCTCATAACCCGTTAGAAAAATTAAGAAAGGAGAAAATGAAAGAATGAAAGAATGTAAGACGAAAAAGGAGAGTCCACAGACACAAGCAGCATCGTAGTGTGTGTGTTTTTGTGTGTGTTGTGCGTGTGTCTTGTGTGTGCGTGCATGAGAAAGTGTGGAGGGGCTGATTGCATCAAGGGGCTAAAATGTGACAGCACATGTACTCGGTCTATAAAAAACTACCTCGGTACTCAACGCGGACCTCTCTCTCTAAACAAATAATCTGCTGTAGAACATTTACAAAATCAACATGGCAACGACCATAGTGATCCTCGTCATAACAACAAGAACAACAATAACAATATATGCTACCGTCTTCCTCCTCTGGCTCCTGATGGTGGTGGTGGTGGTGATGCTGTTGTGGTTTTTTGTCTACTGTTAGAGAGTTAACATGGTATCTTAACGACCTATTACGTAAGTTCTTGACACGGTAAAGCTTACACACACGCGGACGCACGCACACACCACGTTGGATGGGGCGGCAGCCAGGCCTATTACAAAGGGAGAATAGGAAGACTTCTGCAGACAGCGGGGTGCGCCTGCGTGTGCATCCTGAGTGTGTGGTGGTGGTGGTGGTGGTGGTGGTCGCTAAACGGCTCGTAAACCAGGCAGGACTTGCCTTTTTAGACTCTGGGGACATCTGGGGGTGGGGGTTGGTGAGGGGAGGAAAGTGTGAGCGAACTTAACTTCTGGGACAAACCAAACCGAGAGATTAGTTCAGCTTCGACGAGAGGAAAACCGGAAGGAAAGAAAAGAAATAAAAAAATACAAACTTGGAGAGAGGGGGGGTTGGCGTCTCTATCCAAGATCCATTTAAGACAAGTCTTGATATAATTTTGGGGAGAGAATCATTATTATTATTATTATACGCTCAATATTAATAACAATAATAACATTAGATTTAAACGTCCGTCCGTCAAGAGTCTCTTCGGTGCCGACGGTGACTGACAACAGGGCGACAGTTTTCCGCCATTTCTGGAGGATGGAGCGGGTGGGTGGTGGTGGGGGTCTGCCCCCCCCCTCCCCCCTGCCCTCCTCAGGAAGTTGACCCCCCTTCTGGTGGGGAGAAGACCTTCCCCTGTCCTTCTGCATGGTCATCTCTGGTCGGGGTTATGGGGGGCGGGGGGTTTGTGTGCATAAGTGATGATGTGTCTCCAGGAGATTAAGCGGTGGGGGGTGGAGCGTTTTCTCCTTCGGGGAGATGGAGGTGGGAGAGAGGGAGCGAGGGAGGGACAGGCGTAGGAGATGCCGCCCCTCTCAGAGGCGGGTCTGGGCCTCGGGGACGTAGATCTCTATGCTGTCGGCGCTCTCGGTGGCAGAGTTCTGTCGGGTGGAGGCGGCGCGCTTGGCGGCCAGCAGCCTCTTTCGGGCCTCCTGCCGCTGCTTGTCGACGGCTGAGTCGGTGCTGCGCTCCTTGCCCGCCGTGGGCTTGGACTTCAGGGCCTTCTTTGGCACGGAGGCCGGGAGCGGCTTCTTCTCCTCCTGGAGTGTCGAAGAAGAAAGAGGGTCAAAGATGAAGACACCATTTTGCTTTCCTTTCGAGAGGATTACAAAACTCACATCTGAACATTGCCATTGTTTCTTCGCAAGCACAAAAGGATAATGCACATAACAAGGTATGAAACAGTGGCTCAGAAGGTTGCTGGTTCCATCCCTGGCCGCCCCTAGCCAAATGTCGAGCTGTCCCTGAGCAAGACTCTTAACCCCAACTGCTCCTGACACGTTGGTTGTTACCTCGCATGGTTGACACCGACGTCTGTGTATGAATGTGTGAATGAATGGGTGAATGTGAGGCAATATTGTAAAGCGTTTTGGATAAAAGCGCTATATAAATGCAATCTATTACAATAAAAAAGGTATTCTGTCAAACAAGCCTGTTTTTAAATCAGTGTTAGAAAACCTTAACCTTTCCAAACTCCTTTGTAGTTTCATGGGCACTGAGGTTAAATAAATACAATAAAATGCAAACATTGTGCATTCAAGACTTCAAATCATGACATCGTGGACACCATTTTGCATTGTATAGTGACATCTTTAATTTAGTGTTACTTGTGTGCCATTGGGTTGTGGCAAGAGTGACGCACCTTCATGGCTGGTTTCTCAGGAACCTGCCAGTTGTTGGCTTTGAGTTGGTAGAGCTCGTCGAACTTCAAGCTGATGTCCTCCACAGAGAGCTGCAGCAGATCCCAGAAGCCTGCCAGGTCTTGTGCCGTGGGTCTCAGAGTGGCGCTCATATCCTGGAAAAGGTAGGGTTTGTGTGTATTAACACTCGCAATGCGCCCGACCGGCCAACAGGGGGTGCAGTGGAGCGGAGCAGCAGAGGCAGCGGCTCCAGTAGCTCTGAAGCCAATGCAAGTTAAATGTGCTGCTTATGTTTAAGTGCGCCTGAATGAATGAGCAGGTATGCATGTGCAGGCGTGTGTCTCTGACACCCACACCACCCCAAGCCTCGATCTAAAGTCTTCTCTTCTCCCTCTGGCTTATCTGACTTATCTCTGCAACAAAGCACTTGCATGGATAAATAGTGCTGTGCGAAAGTATCCAGAAACCCATAAGGCATCCACCAGATGTGTTTGTGTGATGGAATGTGAATGGCATTACGTTGACATTTCAGGACTTTTTCCAGACGGATTTGTCTATTGCTGGGTTTAATTCATCAATCAAAAGCAAAACATAGTTCCAGCCATGCCTCTCTATTGCTCTGGTAAAAAACAAAAAACAAAAACATGGATTCTCCTCACCAAGGGGCTCAATTACCAGCCTCACCTACAGTACATTGAGTGAGGCATGCTAACCTCACCTTGGCCCCAGAACAATAAAAGAAAAAGACAAGAAATACTACTGATCATAATAATCAAAATGGTAAAATGGCTTTCACACGTAGACAGAGAGACAGAAAAACACAGAGACACAGAGAGAGAGAGACACACACAGAGACACAAAGAGACAGCGAGACGCAGAGAGACACAGAGAGACAAAGAGAGACAAAGAGACGGGGGGGGGGTAGCCATTGAGATGGAGCTACTCACTAGGTTCTCCTCACACAGACCCCGGAACTGCTGGAACTTGCTGGCGATGAGGAGCTGGGCGCTTCCGACCGCACTGCGCACCGTTCCCAGCACTACGCACACACGCACACACACACACACGAGAAATCACTCCAGGCTCATGTGAGGACAAGCAGCTGGGGCAGACATGCAGGCTTTACACAGTGGTGGGAATTTTCTTTTCTTTTTTTGTAATGCCCCACTACAGTAGTGGCTGCTTTGCATTTCCTTTGCAGCAGGAGGAGTAGATCTGTGCAGGTGGCGGTTGGCTAGCATGTAGGGCCTTGCTTGCTTGAGGTGTGACGATAACTCAAGCAGAGAAGTGGCAGTAAAACTGTCGCGACTATAGGCTAATAATAATAATAATAATAATAATAATAATAATACACAGCCCTCGCCTGCTTTGCATGTGAAAGACGCCATCGCTCTAATGTACAACAAGCGAAGGGGGATTTATGTGTTATGGAGCGTCTTACAGATGACACGGTGTATTTTTGGGTCCATTTATTTATTAATTTATTTACTTTACTCATGCATATTTCACGGCGCTGCGGAGGTGAAAGCTGCTGCTGAAAGCCGGGCTGAGATTCCGGGAGATGAAACGAGAGAAGAGAGAGAGAGAGAGAGAGAGAGAGAGAGAGAGCTGAGCTGTGTTCTGCGGCTACGACTACGGCTACGACTGCTACAGCTGCTGCGCCCATGCTTACTTAAAACCATAACGAGCACAGCTACTGCAAAGCATTAGCTGTAACGAACCTCCTCCTCCTCCTCCTCCTCCTCCTCCTCCTCCTCTCTCCACCCTGTCGGCCTCTTCCTCCCCTCCCCTCCCCACCACCACCACCACCACCACATCCGGAAGGCCATAAGCTGGTACTGTGGTTCAGGCCACTCATGTCTAAACTCTTACATCAGTCCATACGTTTATTGTATGTATTTGTTAACGATTCATTTGGCAGGGACAGTACACGTCAATCAACATTTTGGTTCGCACCTCAATTAGGGATTAGTCATGATTTGAGAAGAGAGTCGTTATATACCCTAATTTAAACGTTTCCCTGATTTATAAACACGCCTCATGCAGGGGCAGTGTAGTATTTGCTAGGGCGTTGTGAAAAGATGTAGGGATGCAATTACTATTCCCGGCCATAGGTGTCGCTAAAAAGCACGAAACGGAAATCTTCGAGATTAACACTTTAAATAATAAGAAGAGGGTCCCTCACCTTCCTCCGAGAACGTGTTGTCTTTGGTCTCGAGCTCCATCTGCCGACACCAGCCCTCCAATCGGCCCGTCTCGGCCTGCAGCAGCTTCAGGAACCAGTTGCCGTCGCGGAGGCAGGCGGGCGCGGCCGATGGGCCGCCGCCGCCGCCCCCAGGTGCGCGCTGCCGTTCTCCGCGCCCAGGCTGGGGTGCGGCGGGGGCAGGGACGAGGGGTCCAGCGCGGGGTCCGCCAGCGGGGGCTCCTCCGTGGGTATCCTGCCCGGCGCGGAGGTGTGTTTCAGGGGCGCGGGGCGAGCGGCGGCGGCGGTGGTGCTGGCGCAGTCCTCCTCCTCTGCGCCGGTGGTGGGGCCGTTGGGGCTGGCGGTGGTGATGGTGGTGTTCGTCGTGCAGTTGGACGCTGGTGGTGGTGGGACGGCGTCCAGGGAGTCCTGGGGCTCCGTCTCCGTGTCCTGCCTGGAGGCCATGCTGCTGTCCCGGCTGAGACTGGACACACACACACACACACACACACACACACACACATAAATACACAAACACACACACACACACACACACACACACACACACACACACACACACTGGACTGGACACACACACACACACACACACACACACACAGTTAAATACATGAACACACATAAAACCGTAACAGTGGCTTGGTGGCCCCGCCCACCAACACGTCGGCAACCACAGAGGCGATACGTCTTGTAGCGACCCAGGTTCGGACGCGGGGAAGCGGCAGCCCCCCGTCACGGTCGAGGATAGACATTAGCGTCACGGTTATTACTCGATGGCCGGTGATGTTGGGCGGGAAATTCAAACTGTGGGCTACCGCGTTTGGCAGTGTTGCTCACAGGCCTCACATCATAAAAATGCATATTTTAAAGGCTACCATTACATTTTGGATTCCTCTGTAAACGTAGCACAGTGTTAACAATATTACTTAGAACATTCTTTCGCCGTCGTGGAACTTGCGGAGAACCTTTGGATGAAACGTTACGATTCCTTGCAGGGCTGCTCCCCAAGCCACCGTCTGTGTGGTGATTATAAGCCCAACTGTGTGACTATGGACATGCAACTATGGAAATAAGGGAGCCTGTCGATTAGCTATTGGCACAAGTATTAGATTGGGGCAGCGAATAGGAGGGGCGACAGCCAATAGAGCTCATTTGAGAGAAAGAGAAAGAGAGAGAAAGAGAGAGAGTGTTGGACGACCAGACGAGAGGAGAGACCGGAGGGGTTGGGGACCACATAAAGCAAGATGGACCACTGCCTTCAAGGATGACAAGGCGCAGCGGAGATTAAATGTGATTAAAGCAAATTACCATGCGCTGGGGATTGCGCATGACCAGCTTAGCTCCGCTACAAATGGTCACCACCACCACCGCCTCCTATTATCAGAAGCCAGAGAGCCAGAATAAATCAGGGCAGTAGCGCCGATGGCCTACTGCTGCGTGACCTTGACCACCGGGTGGCGCTGGGCGGAGCGAGCTAGCTAGCTAGCGAGGCGCGACGGGGGGCTGCAGACCGGAGGAGCACGGCCGGAGCAGAAAACAAAACAAGGAACACTAGGAAGGAAGTGACGCCTCAACGTCCTCGTAAGGAACCGTGTTTTAAATTAAGCGAAACTGATCTAATGAAGTCAGCGTTTCCCCCTCCCTAAAGACAAACTAAAGTACAGCATCTACGGAATTAAAGTGTTTTCGCCCATCGTACGTTTATTAGTTGTAGATCTCTGTGAAACATTAGTCAGATTCATAATAATTTCTTCCGCATGGTTAATAAGCAAGTTAAATGTGGCATAGTCATCAGTGAGTGAAATGTGAGAATATCCGTTTGCAGTTTATCATGCTGTATGAGACAACTTTGCTTTGAGACCACGCCCACCAAATTTCTGACCAATCAGGGCATCGGCTCAGGGGAATCCATCTTGCCTGTGAGTCACATGTAGCCATCTCCACCACAGGTGCACGAATAGCACACCTCGATGGCAGATAAACTTAGGGAGCGTGGGAAAGTTTATTTTTCTCCATTTCAAACGCTCAAGTCTTGCCTACAGCAGCCTCTACGTCCAGTTTTATTTGTTATTATAATGCAGAGAATTTCTTTTTGTTAACGAAGGATTGGAGTCAACGCAGAACGATGATTTGACTATTCAAATTTTAGGGTACAGCCCTAAGCCTTCCTCTTTTCAGAACCACCACCCCATCCACTAAACCTATTTTTTTTGGGGGGGGGGATTAGCATGGAAGTAAAACATCATGCAAAAGAACTAGAAACTTAGTTTGACATTAAAAAGATATATGTGCAAGAATCAGAAATTCCTTCTCATTACTGGCCCCTATTGGCCACTAAGTGAACTGCAGCTTGCTGAAGCTCTATAACAATCCGAAACTAATGTTTTTGACATTATCTGCACTTGGTCATCACTCGCTTCCCCTTTCCTGGCCAAACCAACTCTGTTCAAATACAATAGGAATCAGTGGAGAGAGAGAGTGTGGGAAGGTCTCATGTATAATAAAGTTAAATGACGCGGTAGAAGGAGGGGAACTTACGGCCGGCCGTTCTCCACTTGGACACCGATCGATTGGAATCTGAGCGATGTGGTCAGGGATAGAGCCTCGTCTCTGGGGACGGGCACCACACAGTCCACCTGTCCAGCACAACAACAACAACAACAACATGAGCATGAACACCTTGCCCACGGAGGCCTGGTGTGCATGCAGTGACCGGGTCTCTACGACAAAAAACGAGAGGCTGGTGTGATTGGGTTACCTGGATTCCGATGGAAGACAGTTTCCGCTTGGGCTCGGTGGTCACAAACTTCTCTGAGATGAGCCTACAGCTCAGGGTGTCATGCTGGGACTGAGTAGAGAATGCGGAGGTGGAGGTGGTGGTGGTGCTGCTGGTGGTGGTGGTGGAGGCAGTGGAGCTATTGGCTGCGGCGGTGGTGGTGTTGTTGTTGGTGGTGTTCGCAGTCGTGGCAGGGATGTCCCGAGGCGCAGGGATGGGGATGACCACGGTCACCGAGGGTGGAGGGGCGGCGGCCGGCGGTGGGGATCTGGGTGACGGAGGCGGACAGCGCGAGGCCGGGCACCGTGGCGGGGAGTGAGGCCACGAACGCGGGGGCGACGGGCACAGGGGTGGAGGTGGGGGCCGGGGCCGGAGGCTGGTTGCCCTTAGCCAGAGTGCCGGTGCGGATGCTACAGAGGCTGTCGGAGGAGTTGCTGCGTCCGGACTGGCTGATGGTGTCGCTGGCGGGCTCCCGCTGCTCCAGGTAGGTGTCCTGGGCCGACTCGGTGCTGCTCTGCAGCGTGATGGAGATCAGGGGCTTGGGGGTGGTGGTGGTCCGGGGTGGGACCGGGGGAGCTTTCCTGCTGACCGCGGCTGAAAAACAAAAACACGGTGGAACTGAGTTGACACCTCTGCTGTTCAGACTGTAGTTGTGTCCATCTGGTATAGAGGAACATAAAGCATCCTGCTAGCCCTCACACACAGACACATCCACCGGCTACCTGCGAAAACAATCCCGCTTCTTGTTTTCCTGAACCCTCCCTACTGGGTTGCGGTGGACTACCTGTGAAGCATGTTCCGTTGACGTCAGTCAGCCTCAATAGGACTCACACAACCTGCGCCCCCCCCACCCCCCACCCCCCCGCCCTTATCTCCAGGGACTGATAGTAGGGAAACTATGGCGCTACTGTTCATTGTGAGACCAGTAGCCTAGTTTGAAAAACGCAGGACAGCCGCTGGACAGAAATATGCACCACTCAACTCAAAATGGGAGTGTTGAGACAGCCTCCTCCTACAGAATACTGACAAAGACTTTAAAAAAAAAGGTACAGTCGATCTATTCCCAAATAGATAATAGGGCCGCATTTCCCATATGTTGATTTATTTATGGCAGCCCGCCACAATATCCATATTGACCGCCAGATATTGATTTATCTTTTTTTTATTTTTACTATTTAAGTAGTCGAAAGCCTTCGTTGCTGTGCAGTCATGCATTGTTGTTGAGGCTGCATAAAAACCCTACTTGGGTTAAAACCCAACTCAACGCTGATGAATTAGTCTATGGTATCTAGCCCCCACATTGTATTGACAGCCTTACAGTGTTGAATATCGCTTACCCTTAAAAAGGGTTCCAAACTCGGTTCCCTCAGGTGTCCAAAAAGATTGGATGTAAAATACACATTTTGCGAGTGGCATATTCATAAGTCATAATACACAACGCAGGCCTACAATCACGTCCATCAACTCCATTTACGCCTCTAATGCTTTCTACTACTTTCTAACCAGAACAGACACCACAACCAACCACACGAACGATCAATCCACGGCACAAATCACAGCATAACATCAAGTCTCCGTTGAAGTAGGGGAACCCCACTCTGACAGAGAAATAAACACTCACTCAGTGACTAGTCAGTCAGCTCCTGGACCCAGGAAATGTGTGTTCTACAGAATAATTCCCAATGAGGCCCAAAAGGGGTTTACTCGTCAGAGGACGGGATCTGACTCACAGCCAAGGGAAAGTTCTGCCAATGAGGAGGGTGACTCTTACTCAGTCACCAGTAGCTAATTGTAGGGTTGTGGTGGGCTGAGAGAGGGGCCAACTGGAGTGATATAACATACGCCTTTCGACAGAGGAAGGTGGGATATGTATTTTAACAGCTGGATGACTGTGATTAATGGCTGTTTGAGAAAAGGGTCAAATGATTATACTCCCCAAGTCAAGTTCAATTAGAGTGCAGTCGCTTCATGTCACGGCAAATCACAAGCAACCTTTACGCAAATATGAAATCAAAACAATTACACAAAATCAGTAGCATTCAAGTCATATGCTCTTGTTCTCCTAAGTGGTGGTGATTTTGGTCTAAGTTCCCGTGACAACAGCAACCTACAATTCCCAGAGATGTGGAGCCCAGGCATCAACCCCGTGACTCATGAACACCCATCATTAAATCCTGCCACCATTGGACGCAAACAATGATCCGAAAAAAAAAATAGAAAGTCTGGAATCTGCAGCACCACTGAAATACAGGGTCCTCCCAAAAACACTTTCACTGAACTGAAACAGTATGCTTGGCCGACATCCAGCGAATCAACAAAGGGAATAATGTCGTCCCTCAGAAACGCCACACATATTTGGAATGCTCCACATTAACGAGAGGGCAGTTCATGGAATGAATGTGGCGTTGTATCTTGTGCCATGAAACTATAGGCACATACACACATTACGGTCCAACTACACATTCTCCATGCGATCTACATTAAAATCTAAGTACTTACTACTGTGTGCATGGGGAGCCAGGGAATAGACGTGAAAGTCATTTACTACTGGCATCGCCAAAGAAGGCCCCACCAGTGCTCGCGAGCATCAAGTCTCGACAAAGTGGGCCAAGTACAGATTACCGACACCCCTGGGGAGGGACCGCGATCCATTCTGGTCTCCCCCCACCATTTGATTTGGGCCACCGTGGATGAACTCTACGACGAATGGGCATGGTGCCCGGTGGGGAGAGTGAGCAGTGAATGCCAGCGCATTCAAATGCTTTGGCTTTACTCTTTGGACATAGCGAGTGTTAAAGGGCACCTATTTTACCACGAGGTGAGAGTGTGATTAGCCATTACAAGCGGTTTAAACACAAGTTTGTCATACGGGTACCCTCTCGTGACATCACAAGTGGGAGCGCCACCGGCCACCCGGTTGTATGATGATGACTAGGCCTACAAGCCTACCCAGTGGACCGTACCAACTTGTAGGCTTAGGAATCTATCCATCATACATATTCTGAGCGGACACTCCCAACTGTGACATTTTGTGATGTGGCCAAATCAAACACATGCTGGTAAAATAGGGGCTGTTTTAACACCTGTTGCAGTAGCCCTTATAAGGCGCGGAGCCATCGAAACTCAATGACAAGAACCAGGCGTGAATGTGAAGTTCAAGTGTAGTGATTGAGGGTAGTGGTGACCTCAATGACATCAAGCCTTTCCTTTATCGACACCACAGCACTTGCAAAAATCAGCCTGCAACTTAAGTGTTATTACTTTGCAATGCATGTCCAATACATGTTCCGGGGTTGGAGACACCCCTCTGCTAACAAGAGCTTGTATGACAGCCTTGTTCGTCTTAGCCACTTAGGGAAATGGGCATCCATTCTGGACGAATGTCTCCATAGAGAGTTGTTGAGTTTACGATTAGCTTGCACATTTTAGCCTCCCCCAAATCGCTGACACAGCCAATGTGTACAACACACACAGGTGGGCAATAACTTTTGAGTCAGTGGTAACTTACGACCACGTCCGCGGGGTACGCAGGCAACTGGGGAGCAATGTTCTGCCAGCAGTTCCAGTGGAAGATGGCATGACACTGTTGGGGTAACCTAAATAATGAGAAACGTTCCAATCCTCAAAGTAAATCCAAGGCATCTCTCTTGTACGGCGGTAATTTAGGGTACGAGCAATAAAGTCTTCTTCCTGCTGCAGGATGTGACCGCCTCATAACACGCAGCCGAGCGAGCTGCTGTCGGGCTCCGCCATCTGCAGCAGATCGATGTGATGGTCCATCCTGTGTATGTTGCATTTAGAAGTCATCCACTCAAGCTTCAGCAATGTACATTCAAAAGTCTCCACGATTCTGCCTCAATCCTGGCGTCTTCCGAGGTGGATATACGACCCGTTGCTTGCCGATGTTAATCCAGTTTATTTACAGGTTGGTATGTGTGTATGATGGTTGTAAATATTGACAGTGTGCTCACGCTAGTGTTTATGGAAACAAATCTGAAATGGGCCCATTGGGGTCATTTATCTGCATAACACGCTTGCTAGTGACAAATATGTTTAAATCAAGATTCAGTAGCTCTGCTCAAATAATGAATACGAATACAATAAGTCAGTGAATGACTCCATTGCACCCAGCAGCAAGTTTGTGTGAGAGCCGTCAGAATAACACAAAACGACACTCACTTTTTGAAGAGACGACCGCTGGGATCTCTTGGGATTTTTGAACTCTGATCACAGTTTAAAGCAATTCTGCTTTGACAAAGTGTGTTAATTAGCATTGAGCGTTAAGAGTGGACCCAAACCAGACAGACATTCACAAAATGGACATGGGGCTGTGTTTGCACATGGGGCACAGAGGCCGGCTGTGGACGCAGAGGCCTTTTGAACTACAAAAGAGAAATGTGTCAACCAGTAGACCCAAGACGCCCGGAAGCCAATGGTCAAAGAGGGAGAGCGATACCCATGACACACACACGACAATACAACACCAAACCAACTTCTTTGTTTGGAGAGAATACATTCTTTCAAAGCAACAAAAAAACTGAAAGGTGGTTACACAGAGTTCCGATGATAATTGAAAGAGCAAACAGTTCACATCACTATGGTAGCAGAACGCGATGTTGGAATATGCACCTCCAGAATCAAATGTCTACTACACTGCTTATGTACATTGCTCAGTGGCGCATGCACAGTGACAAGTATTTAATTCCCACAAGAATGGCCTGGTTGAAAGCCGGGTCACCTGAGCGTGATTGAGAGACTTAAAAGCGCCTGACCACTTGACAAGCGCCTATTGTTCGGCAAGTCAGGCTAGTCAGCTGTAATTTCCTAAGGCGCGGCATGGTGAGCGTCATGCATGTATTTGTAGTGACAACGAGAGACAGAAATCTCAATATAGGCCAATATATCCAATATACGATATGGGTCGAATGAGAAACTAATTGCTGCTTGTGATGCCACTGCTAGTACCACTACACAAGATTTTTTTTAAGAATGTTGTATTTACAAGTAAAGAATCAAGATTTCCTTTATTGCCATATGTAACAAGTACAATGGAATGCTTATTCCCCCATCCCATCCTGCAGTATTCTTCTCAACAAATTCTAAACAACTCTAAACAGTTAGTAATAGTACTTAGTAAGTAGAGTCAAAAGTAAAACGTTTTCTTCTGAACAATATTCTTATAAACAAAAATACTAGAACCACTCTGAACAATTAGTAATGTAGTACCTAATAAGTGTGGTAAAAGTAAAAAGTGACAAGTAGTAATACCCTGACAAAAATGTATTAAAAGTGTCTGCGTGCAGTACACTAATATTCTTATCCTAGCATAAAAATGGTAACTAGTAAATAGTACGCATCAAAAGTGTGTGAGCCGCAAGCGTGAAAAGATTCAACATGAGCTGACGTGGCAAATGATCGGTATAAGACCATATAACCATAACCCTAATCTGAACACACAGCAGATAACTGTGTACACCTGTAAACCCTGAAACTGCAGCTGACCCTATTGTGAAACCCGAGTTGGCTTCACCCAACCCTGATTCACACACAGGGATTACCTCATCGCGGCGTGGAAGAGCTAAGAGGAAGCCTGTCAGTGACTCACAGTCTATCCATGCAATAGATGTGCAACATCGCTTGGCGTAGGGAGCGTGCATCCAAGGACATTGACACAAACGCCCTCTCCTAGTCGCTTGCGGCTACCTAGTTAACTCGATGCATATCTCCAACACAATTAAAGCAATCAAATAGAAAAATAAACAGCATTACATACAGAGGATAAATCATAGCATAAACAACAATACAACCATGAATAAAATCAATTTCTGGTGCCCATACAAAAAAAAAAACTTCCATTAGTCAGGACTTCCTGAGTACTACTAAAATACAACAGGGTCAGACAGCCTCCACCTCCGTGCCGCCGTTCATTTGACACCTCCAGGGGGTGGATGATCTCCCAAGTTTCCAAGCACCAAACACCCAGGAAACTAATAAAATATAGATTCTCCCGTCCTCGCGTCTGAAAAGCACAAAGTACGCCGGAGACAAGCGATGCGAGAACAGACGGCTCAGCACCCAATTACGGCAACAAAGGGCCAAGCAGGTTTGCTGTGTGTGACATGAACATGGAAATGATGCCAATTGGGCTCTTATCTATCGGCCAACTAAATATAATCCATTGAGACACGTTTGCTAATAGGGAAGGGAAAACAGCTTTTGGTTTCGCTTCCCAAACAGCTCACTGTGGTCGTTTTTTAGCTCTTTAAATGGGACTACTATCCCGAGTTAAACGTTGGAATTAAACGTAATGGGGGCCCGATTGATCTCGTCATCATACTACATCTAGGTGGACAATCCCACTTGTTATGTCACCACCGAGTCGCAATGGCCAAGCACGATCACACCTGGTGGTGGTAGCAATAGGGCCCCCTTTACATGTGTCAGCATAGGGCCCCCTTTATATGTGTCAGCATAAGGGGCCCCCTTTAAATGTGTCAGCATAGGGCCCCCTTTAAATGTGTCAGCATAGGGCCCCCTTTAAATGTGTCAGCATAGGGCCCCCTTTAAACGTGTCAGCATAGGGCCCCCTTTAAACGTGTCAGCATAGGGCCCCCTTTAAATGTGTCAGCATAGGATAGGGCCCCCTTTAAATGTGTAAGCATAGGATAGGGCCCCCTTTAAATGTGTCAGCATAGGATAGGGCCCCCTTTAAATGTGTCAGCATAGGATAGGGCCCCCTTTAAATGTGTCAGCATAGGATAGGGCCCCCTTTAAATGTGTCAGCATAGGATAGGGCCCCCTTTAAATGTGTCAGCATAGGATAGGGCCCCCTTTAAATGTGTCAGCATAGGATAGGGCCCCCTTTAAATGTGCCAGCATAGGGTCCCTTTAAATGTGTCAGCATAGGGGCCCTTTAAACGTGTCAGCATGAGACACGTTGAATAAAAACCACATTATATATATATATATATATATGTCCGGATATCCGTAGAAATACTACAGCAATGTCGGAGTTTAAACGGTGGATCCACGTTATTATTATGTATTAAACACATTATTATCTACATTACATTAGCGTTAGCTGGCTCCATAGCCGCGTTACTACACGTTACGTGGCGAGAGAAAAAAAAAAAATAACGAAACCACGTGAAAACCGGCAGCGTCTCGACGGCGTTAAGTCGACAGCTATCCCGTCACATTGACAGCATTATCGGCGTTATTATTACTGTTATTATTATTATTACCAATTATTATTATTATTATGACTCACGAACCCTGAGCGGTTAGCCGCCAGCGTTAGCCGCTAACACTGCTCCTCACAACGCGGCGTCTGAACCGCAGCCTCACCTCCGGCAGCGTCTTCAGTAACGTGTTCCGAGTCTCGGCTCCGAGTCCGTTCACCACCGCGGGGGGGTTCGGTTCCGACGGGCGTGGAGCGGCGACAGTAGACAGTAGAACGTCTGGTCTGGTCTGGTCTCTATTGTATCTCAGTGTCTCTCTCTCACTCTATCTCTCTCACACACACTGTCTGGGTCTGGGTCTCTCTCTCTCCCACACACTGTCTAGGTCTCTCTCTCACACACGCCCTAAACAATAAGGATTGGAGGAGTCCACGTTTTGCACCACGGAGCCACGCGATTGGCTGGTTTCCCCGCTCCTCGGTGACATCGATGAGCGCGCTGATTGGTTGGTTGGTTGGTTGACACATGGGGGGGGGCGGGCGTATGCTTATCGCAATTGGCTGGTCACCGCCCCCCCCCCTCGCTCCTCGGTGACATCGATGAGCGCGTTGATTGGTTCACGCATGGGGTTGCGGTGACGTCGATGAGCGCGCTGATTGGTTGGTTGGTTCACACATGGTGGACGTACGCTCGTCGCTTTTACACTTTTATCCGCGTGACGTCAATGCAGGTGCGCTTCTTTATGTCACCTGTGCGACCCGCGAACACGGAGCTTAGCAGTAGACAAGACAATTCATTCCACTCTTTGAGAGAATTCATGGTGATTCATGTAAATAACAAAACTTTCGGTTTCAACAATCATGTTTTATGATTTGTTCAAAGCACTCAATAAAAAAAACAAACAGACAGCTCTGGTAATGTGCCAATACTTCCTTATAGGCCCACTATAAAGTACTATTAGAGACTCACCTGTTCAGAGGTCACCTGGACTCTGCATGACTCCAAGCCCCGCCCCCCCGCCTTCCCTCTCCTGACCCCAGCACTAACGAGTATTAATTATACTCACGGGGGTGGGAGGTGTAGACGAACCCCAGGGAGGTGGGCGGCTCCGAGTCCGAGTCCACGGACGCCGTGTCGTCGTCCTGGGAGCAGCCGGCCTGGATGGCCCGCAGGTAACTGTGGCTGCGGGAGCGGAAGCACGTCGCGGCCGGGAGGTCCAGCGCGTCCACGGCCTGGGACTCGGCCTCGTAGTAGGGCACCGAGCGGCCGCACACCTGCCCCCCGCATACCTGCGAGCACAGGTGTAATCATGATAAGCATGCACCTGAAACATGTACCTGAACGCCCCCAACATGCCTGAGAGGAGTCAAGGGTCGCCGTAGAACAGTAACTCATGTGGTGGACAGACACAGTAAAGTATTATTGTTCTGCACATGAAAGGGCTGAATGACAGCAGCACCTCAAATATCATTCATTTCTTCGGTTGCCTGTTCATGTAACTGGCAATTTTTAACGGCAAGCTATGTTCAAGCTGTCTTATTATGTGAGCGATGCTCATGGCTTATGCATAAGTTATGTTCTCACGGTATCTCAAAAAGGCATGCACACTTTTACTCCATATTTACTCCAACAGCCAGAGGATTGCTACTTTCTCTGTCGCTTTTTACTTTTTACCAGACTTATTACGTACTATATTACTAATTGTTCAGAGTTGTTTTAGAATTTATGTTAAGAATAAGAATACTGTTCATAAGAATACTTTTTACTGTACTTAAGATAAGATAAGAACTTTATTAATCCCGACAGAAATTCTTGTGCCAGAGGTTGCATAGCAATAGAATAATAAATAATAGAGTAATAAACAATAGAGTAATAAAAATACAACTTACGAGGTACTATCACTAACTGTTTAGAGTTGTTTTAGAATTTATGTTTAGAAGAATACTGCAGGAGTGAATGGGGAGTACGCATTCCATTGTACTTGTTAGACATGGCAATAAAGGAACCTTGAATCTTGAATAGTATGTGGGTAAGGATACGAGAAGCCCTATACCTGAGCACCGATGCCTCTGCCAAGCGTCCCGAAGCTGTGTTTGAAGTCACTGTTCCAGTGGCAGGGAGGAGGTTCTATTGGACCCACCAGGCAGTCCAGGTTGTCCAGGCTGCGGTTCGTCGACTGCTCTTTTAGACATGGAAGGGAGCTGTGGGGGCGAAGTGTATTTAAGTCAGTCAGCACCACCAGAAAACAAAAAAGGGGTTTCCTTCACAAAACAAACAAACAAATAATTAAACACATGATGTTTTTGAGTGAGATGATTGAGGGTTAAACCATTAAGCTGAGTGGACAACACCGGGTCATGCGGGTTTTCTCGGTTCTGGGTGCTGCTGTAATGATGATGATGATGATGATGTAATGGCAAAGCAACAAGTGAAGGTGGCCCGGGTAGAGACCACAGGTTCTCAGAACATCACTGTGGTGGTGGGATGCCTGCAGGGAAGAGGACATAAACCAGAGAAGAAGACGGAGAAAGGCCAGAACACTGGGGGAACACTGGGAAGGTTAAGGAGATATACACACGTAGATACCCCTGCTTGGCCGCAATGCGTCACCGCGGCGGCCATATTGGTCAGGGGGAAGCCACGCCTCCTAATGCATTTATGTCTATGGTGGCTGGAGGTCTATCCACAATTAAAATAACCATAACTTGCTGAATGTTCAATCGATTTGGTTTGTTACAAAGATGTTGTGGGAGTGTGTGTGTTTGGTGGCTGGCTTAATTGGCCTCCCCTGGCCCAGTTAGAGTCTGGGCCAGAATCTAACTGGGCCAGGCACCAAACACACACACATTCCCACAGACTTGTGTTTATGATACAGGATACTTTGTTGAATTTGATTCGTAACAGTAAAATATTGTAAACGCCCACCTGTGAACGTTATTCCCTGTGAAACGCTTAGTTTTGGCATTTCTTTCGTTGGAACATAAATCAGAAAAGCAGAACGTAAGTCTGCCATTTCTACTAGTGGAAAAAGCTCAGAAGCGGTATCTACGTGTCTAGATCTACGAAAGAGGTTAGATAGTGAAAACAGTGAGGGGTTTATGCTGGTAGGGTGCTGGCAGGTGCTGGTAGGGTGCTGGTAGGATACTGGTAGGGTGCTGGTAGGTTGCTGGTAAGGAGCTAGTAGGGTTCTGGTAGGTTGCTGGTAAGGTGCTGGTAGGGTGCTGGCAGGTGCTGGTAGGGTGCTGGTAGGATACTGGTAGGGTGCTGGTAGGTTGCTGGTAAGGAGCTAGTAGGTGCTGGTAGGGTGCTGGTAAGGTGCTGGTCGGGTGCTGGTAGGTAGGACATGTTGCGGGGGGGGGGCGGGGGGGGGTTGGTAAGTTGGTGGATGTGGGAACTGGGTAGTCCACACTAGCCCGGGCCTACCAGGTAACACTGACCTCAGGTGCTGCATAGAGCATGCACTTTGGAGCGGACACCAGAGCACATCGTCCTGCATGAGAGTGTAGCAACGAGGCCTGTCCGTACAGACGTAGGGGCAAAGCACATGGCAACACACATTTCACCCACGTTTTCCTCTGTCAATATATAATAATTACCTAAAGTGAATGTAATTTATTGTGAGTTTAATCCATTCAATTCCATTCCACAGTGTTGCTCTGCTTTGCGTGTCAGTTCAACATGTTACTTGTGGCAGTGTGCTGCCACCTGCTGACTAGCTTTGGGGACATTGTGGCCTCAGAGATCATAAAAACCTGCTATTCCTATGTATTTACGAATTTATAATAATCTTACATTATATTTGTAACCAACCAATGAATTAACAAGTCAACCAACTAACTGACTATCTAGCTAACTAACTAAACTTAAACGTTTAGCTCTGTGAAGCTCATTTGCATTCCTTCGCTATCATTGTGTTGTTCCCCTTGTTATACACAAATAGAGTTTGCTTGATCGACTCACTGACTAACTGTCTCTCTGAGGTAAAGACTCGCCTGCGTGGAAGGGGCGGGGCTTGCTGCTCGTTCATGGACAGGTGCGTGGCCTTCAGGTAGCTCTGGCGGCGGGCGGCCAGCTTGGGCGAGGGTTTGGGGCTGCCCTCCGAGTCCTCGCTGTCCTCCGTGTCGCCCATGGCCTTCACGTAGCTGCCGCTGCGCATCCTGCGGCACGGGATCTCCGCCCCGCCCGCCTTGGCCGGGCACAGAGAGCCTGCCCAGTCCCCCAGGGGAACCTGCGGTAGACACACAAACACACAAACACACACAAAAGTGCATGCTAATGACTTAAAGTGTTGTATCGTAAACATTCTGTTATAATCAATGACCTGGGAATCACTGATTGGTTGGCTTGTGGGGTTATTAATCAGTGTCAGCCGTGAAAAATTGTGTGTGAGTCAAGGGCCGTCCCCCAGTTTACAAAATTTAAAAACTTAATTCGTAGAATAGGAACTGGCATAGAGGAATCCCCCCCCCCCCCCCCCCCGCCCCCCACAACTTTAGTTAAAGATCTTTTTTCTAATATATATATATTTTTAAGTATTTATTAATTAACCATGGGCAATTAGTTTTTTTTCCCCTCCATGTAATATAATTACCTCATTAAAAGGCAGTACCCGAAAAGCCTTTCTAAGCATTGCTAAGGAAACAAGAAAAAAAAAACAATTACGCAGGAATTCATGATGATGATTAATGATATCGATCTGCCAGCCAGATTGCTAATGAAACGGAAAAGCTCGACGGCCCACCTGAAGGTATTGCTGTGCCAGGTCCTGGTGGCACGACTTGGACTTCAGCAGGGCCTTGTTGACCGAAGCCGAGCCCTTCTGGATCACCTGGCGGGCCTGGGTGAGGGTCATGGTGGACCAGGACCCCCTCTTCACCAGCATGCCCTCCTTGCCCGCCCGACCCCGCCCGCTCTCCTCCGCCTTGCCCTCCAGCTGCATGGCGGCGGGGCACGCCAGGAACTTGAGGTCCCCGCTGCTCTTGGACGTCTTGAGGGTGTGCGACGCCGAGATGGTGTTGTAGCCCTGGGTCGCCGGGTGCCGCAGGAGGGCGGCGGCCTGGCTGTCCGACACCGCCCTCCCCAGGGTCATCATGCTCAGTGGGTTGCGGTACCCCACCGCCATGGTGCCCGCCGCCCCCGTGGTGGTGGTGGTGGTGGTGGTGCAGTCGCTGTCCAGGGCGTCGTCGGAGCTCCACAGCGCTATCGTGTTGGGCCGCGGCCTCTGCTTGGAGCCCTCCGTCCTCGCCCTGTCCTTGCTCTTGCTCCGGCGCGACAGCGTCCGGCACCCGTCGGTGGCGTCCCCCCCGTCGGCGCCGCCACCTCCCGCCGTGCGCAGGTTCCCGCCGCCCTTCACCACGGAGCCCTCCAGCGACTGGGACTTGGCGAAGAGCTTCTGCACCGAGTGCATGAGGTGGCGGATGCGCCCGGGGCTCTCGCTGCGCTGCTTGGACACGCGCCCGCGGTGGAACTGCAGCGTGCTGAAGCCGTCACGCTGCAGGGGCAGGTGGCGCTCCAGCTGGTCCAGCAGGCTGGAGGGCAGCCGGTTCATCTTGGCCGCCGCCGCCGCCGAGGAGATGGTGGCCGAGCCGCTGGTGATCATGGGCGTGCCGCTGCTGAGGTCCAGCCCCAGGCCCATGCCCATGGAGAGGGAGCCGGATAGGGGGCCGCCACCGCCGCCGCCGCCGCCGACCCCGCCCCGGCCGCCCTGCCCGGCTCCCGCCACGCCCCCCCCCACCACGCCGACGGGGACGCAGCCCTGGGTGCAGACGGACTGGTCGGCCGGCTGATGCGAGGCGAAGTGCAGCCGGGGGAAGGTGCTGCTGCTGGACATCTGACTGAAGGGCAGCAGGCAGTCGGGGGTCAGCTGGGGCGGGGGGGGCCCAACCCCGCCCCCCCCGGCCGGGAACTGGTGGTGGAAGTGGGGATCCAGCGTGCCGTAGTGGCTCATGGTGGACGTCATCAGGAAGGAGCCGTGGGGGTCGGAGGTCATGGGGCAGAGGGGCTTCTGGGGGCCTCCCATGGGCTCGCAGGAGTCGGACAGGTGGCGACTGCGGTTGGCTCCTAACCCTTTCATGGTGGCGCCGTGGTGCTGACCTCAGAACATGTCCCCCTCGAGGGGGTGGCGCGGGTCGTGTCCGCGGAGCAGATCACCCTGGAGACACACGGAGACACATTTTGGTTCACGGACAGATCATGCCATGGGCTGTCATCGATGGGACGTCCTTGAGTTTATTATTTCGTGGAGTCAGACGACTTGACAAGTCCACGTCACATGTGATGAATTGCTGCGGTTAAATGAAACGGTTGTAAATCATGTAAATTGTTTTTTTTGTCTCTTGTATTTTCGAGGTTCTCGAGATTGAACGGTGGTTATAACAATCTATCATCAGAACATTCCGAAATACGTAAAGGACACATGATAGATGCGACAAAACGTTAGAAACGTGCAGAGAGTGCAGAGGTAGGCGATATTTCTTTTCAAAGAATCCTGAACTATTGAGCAGGAACAACTCACCACTAGGTGGAGCACTAGGAGTTTAGCAGCACAGAACATGGACGTCCCACAGCCAATGAACATCTCAACACAGCAATATTCATTTGACAAAAAACGACACGCAACAATGCCTCTCAACATAACTATTATTAATAGTCCGTGTTTTCCAATTTAGCAAAAGCTAGAGCCGCATGTTATGTAAGAAGTGACAACGCAATGCAATATATTTGCAGCATATTTAAGCATAATGTAAGCGAGACAGCCAACGGTAACAAAGTGCACCGCGTCGAGCGTCTGCAGACATGAATGAACTGAATTGTGAGTGTGAGTCATTCATGTAAATGAGCTTAACACACCCGCTGGTAGTTTGAAATCTGAAAATGTATTGCCTATTTTCCACAAACGATTCGGGGTAATTTGCAAAACTCGCCGACATAAAGTCTCATAACGTATCCGTGTTCTGGCTGTGACAACACTTTGAATCAGGTGTGATCAAATGGAAATCCATCCTCATCAACACGTGGCATCCTTTGCTTTGAGGCACCGCGTCAAACCTGACGGTAAATGTCACAAAAACCACCGAACGACACCTCAGATCTGACAGATAACAACTCCAGAACAAACATATCTTTCACCCCATTCACTCACAGACGTCTCATCGATTGACGCCAGATTTTATTCAGATTTGTTGCCATTGATCGTCTTGAATATCTAAGCGCGTCGGTGTCAAAGGTGTGAAGCGGTGTGACGTGAGCAAGCGCGCCGAGGCCCCCCCCCCGGCGGCTCCGCGTGGATATATCCGCACCGATGTGTCGACGCCACGCAATAATAAGTCAACGGCGTGTCGATAATCCTCTCGGTTTCCACGGTGACCGGCGCAGTTTGTCGCCTTTATGTGTTTGCCGTCTATAATGGCTGCACCACGGCAGGCTCATTAACTGCCATTAGCGAGCCGGCGGCCGATCAATTCAATTCACAATCAGAAGAAGAAAACAATAATGGCTTATTATCGCCATATAGTGTCATAAAATAGCAACCACTTATATCCAGAAGCAGCACAGCAGCGCATGTTGCGTCGTACGGTACACACACACACACACACACACACACACAGAGACACACCGCTGGACACACACACACTCATCACTGCTAGGCCGCCACAACAACAACAACAACAACGACGACAACAACAACAACGAGACACACTGATAAAGGCTGTAGAAACTCAACAGAGTAAACATGCGTAGTGTGTGTGGGTGAGAAACGGTTTCTGCAGTAGCCGATGGACGAGGGGGGGGAGGGAGGGAGGCTTGTGTGTGTGTGTATGCGTGCGTGTGTGTGTGTGCGGTGGCGTGTGTGTGTGTGTGTGTGTGTGTGCGTGTGTGTGTGTGTGTGTGTGTGTGTGTGTGTGGCGGCATGTTGTGACTGACTGACTACTGTACAGTAGTACCTGCGATACTCTCTCTCTCTCCGTAGTACTGTGTGGTGTGTGACTGTGAATGCAAGCAGACGCTTATTTGAGTCACCGTGGTTCAGCGGTGATATGCTACTCACACACACACACACACAGGCGTGCACACACACACAGGCGCACACACACACACACGCACACACACAGGCGCGCACACACACACACACACACACACACACACACACACACGTTTTATACAGCGGCAATTCAGCCGGCTGTAAGCTGTCCAACTTGAGATCTGTTGGCATGTACTCTCACACACACACACACACACACACACACACACACAGGAAAACACACACACACACATAGACACATTCACACACACACACACACGCACACACACGTTTTATACAGCGGCAATTCAGCCGGCTGTAAGCTGTCCAACTTGAGCTCTGTTGGCATGTACTCTCACACACACACACACACACACACACACAAAAACACACACACACACACACATAGACACATACACACACGAAAACACACACACCCACAAACAAACACATACAGATGAACGACAGGTTAATGTTACAGTAACATTCTCATGATGTCGGTTGCCAACTGTAATTAATCCTCAAGGCCTGACTTGTCACCAGTGAGTACCTGACATAGTTACACACACACACACACACACACACACACACACACACACGCACACACACACACACACACACACACACCACACACGCACACACACACGGTCAGGGAATGACCTCCTGGTGAAATGTTCCCACCATTGAGTGACATGGGCTCATAAATGCTTCCAGCAAGGTGTTTGTGTGTGTGTGTGTGTGTGTGTGTGTGTGTGTGTGTGTGTGTGTGCGCGCGCATGTGTGTGTGTGTGTGTGTGTGTGTGTGTGTGTGTGTGTGCGCAAGCAAGCGCTGTCAAAGAAACCAGATGCAAGGTCAACAATTAATTAGTAGTCAATTAAGTCTTAAGTCAATTAAAATAATGCAATCAAGAATAGGCCTGCTCCACTCTACTCAATGCGCTGTGCTTTTCCATCTATTTTCTTTCTACAGCTTCCATTCAATCATGGTTCCAGGCAACTGTGAACATTTTTAGATCATTTTTAGAGCATTGGAGCACCGGAATATTAGTTATTATGCTGATACTCGCAGCGTTTTGGTTATTGTTTAGTAAGTAATCGTGAAATGATTTGTCGTTACGGGGAGACAGACAACGTTGCCAGCGTTGCCACAGGGTTTCTCATCACGTGGCAAAACAAGTTTTCATTTATTCAAACATAGATAGACAGATATAGGTGGTGACCCTCAGCTTTGCCTCTAAGGAAGATACACATTTAACTGGCTATTCCTACTTCTTTGCTTTGAGATAAAAAAGGCGAAGATGCTAAGAAATCCATCTGTCTGTCTGTGAAACTTGTCTGTGAAATTACATCAGCAGTATTCTTTACCTGCGGTGTTAAAAAAAGCCCCATCATAATATACTGTATATATAAACTGTGTGTTAAAAATCAATTATACAACTATTAAAAAATAAGTGGACAATCGAGTATAAGCAAGCATTTGTGCAGCCCACCTGCTTAACTAAAGACCAACGCCACAGCCAGGGAGAGACAGAAAAAGTCGTGGCCAAATGACCACCGTAGTCTGGACGGTGTAGGAGTTAGGAGCTAGGAGCTAGGAGCTAGGAGTTAGGAGCTAGGAGCTAGGAGTTAGGAGCTAGGCGGCGGCGTGCTAACAAGAGCGGTCGGTCACGAGCGTCCTGGCGAACCCCCAAACAGCCGAGGCGACGGTGTAATAAATGTCCTCTCGTCGCTGTTCACTCTCACACTCCATCCAGCCTGTGGTGATGAGCAGAGGGAGGGAGGGAGGAGGGGAGGGAGGGAGGGAGGAGGGGAGGGAGGGAGGAGAGGGAGAGGGAGGGAAGGAGGGAGAGAGGGGAGGGAGGGAGGGATGGAGGGAGAGAGAGGGAGAGGGAGGGAGGGAGGGGTGGAGGGAGAGAGAGGGAGGGAGGGAGGGAGGATGGAGGGAGAGAGAGGGAGAGGGAGGGAGGGAGGGAGGGAGAGAGAGAAGGAGGAGGAGTCGAGCGGGAGGGAGGGAGGGAGAGAAGGAGGAGGAGTCGAGCGGGAGGGAGGGAGGGAAGGAGGAGGAGTAGAGCGGGAGGGAGGGAGGGAAGGAGGGAAGGAGTCGAGCGGGAGGGGGGGGGAGAGAACAGTAAAAAGGTGGAGGAGTATTGATCCGCCCCTCGTTCCGTGTTCCCTCGTTCCGTGTTCACCCAAGTCTCCGGTGGGAGTCGGCCATCTTGTTGAGGTCACCTCCTCTCACTCAGCCGCTGTCACATGACCGTGTCCCTCTGATGAGACGCTTGTATTTCAGTGACGTTTGTTGTGTATTCTCTGCTCTGCTGCGCGTATACTTTTGCTTCTACGCTCATATTTATCAGCGCAGGTTTTTAATGGGCCGGTTGGACCCCCCGCCTCGCCCTCATAAAGCAGATGGTTCATCTCCACATCCTCCATATCCATATCGCTCTATTTTTAAATGGACATTTCTTTACTCACATTTCTGGCAAACCTCATTGACTGCACGTAAAGGAAATGCTTATTTTTCATGAATGAATTCATGAGCGCCTCGTCGTCAATGCTTTCATGACTTGGCTTCCAGTTCAAGTGCCCTGCCTCTGTGATAACGAACACAACTTGGAAAATCAAGACGGAAACTCGACACAAGAGAAGAAGACAACGAGAAAACACGGAGGAGGAGTACGCAATCAAAGACGGAGAAGACGTCACTGATTTTCCCGGCACACCGTCATGGCGACGCTCCTAATGACTTGGATGATGCACAGGACTGGTTTTCATGAAATTACTTTTATGATTCCATTTGAACTCTCGGCGTATAAAATAAAGCCCACAGACGCAGTTGTAAAAATAACCCGTAAAATGCGGTAACACGAGACCTCGGTATCCACACAGCCAAGCTGAATCTCCTACCAAGGCAATGATAACACGCTGCGCTGGTAAACTAGGTGCGTATTAAAGTGAATGCTTCATGTGAAGGATTCACAAAAGTATTTCAGGAGTTACAGTATGTGACCAAAATGCCTCAATGGGTCAATGCACACATCAATATTTCCATGTACAAAAAATCCACAGATTCAAAATAAGGTTCACAAATGTATTTCTGAGGCACACACAAATCGTTCTTGTTTTAAAATGTAGTCGAGAGCTACTAATATATATCTTTAAATGTACTACCTTTTAATCAAAAACAGTAAACAACGTTGCGTAGAACAACTTTTGGGCTGATTTCTCTGATACATGAATCGGGTCGGGAATTCGCAGGAAATAAGGAATTGAAGTGACATGTAAACGCGGATAATAATAATTATATATATTTCATCGCTTTTTAATGTGTACAAGGTTTCATTATGATTAGAACTAACATTCTTTCTGATTGTTATTGTCTCAACCCACGGAGCTCACAATGCACAGATCTGACTTATAGTACCTTTAATTTCAGCATTGTAGGAGAGATATTATGGGACAAAATTCACAGCAACTCTGATCCATGCAGAACGATCATGAAGACATTATAGTGTCTAATCTACGGTGTCCTATAGGGGACAAACAGTCCTACTCGGCCTATTCCTCTCAACCGTCATGTCAAGCGTGCAAGAACCGCGTGAGCTAACGTTGGCGTGACTTAAGTGACACCCTAATGAGTCCCTGAAAGTCATTACGCTTCAGCTGGGGCCTCGTGCTGCAGGCACGCTATGCTACGCACACAGCAACATACATACCACACACACACACGAGGCACGCGGCAACAAACACACTCAGGAGGTATAAGAGCGCTTGTCTGGCAACGGGAAGGTTGCCGGTTCGATCCCCGGGGCTCCTCCCCCTCCTCCTAGCTAAGTGTGGAGGTGTCCCTGAGCAAGACGCCACCTAAGCCTACCTGCTCCTGACGTGTTGGTTGTTACCTTGGACGGTTGACACCGCCGTCGGTGTATGAATGGGTGAATGTGAGGAATGTGAGGCAATACTGTAAAGCTCTTTGTATAAAATGCAATCTACCATTCTAGCTTTAAGACACGGTGGTCCGGGGCTCGGGGGGGAGATATCGCATGCCGTTGGTTAGCCGAGTGTCAGCGCTTGTTTAATGCCAGAGCTTTACGAGGCCCCCTGGGTGTGTGAGGAGAGACGGGAGTCTTTGTTACGGCCTGGAAGCCAGACCACCAGGCATCACGCCATCAGCAGCGGCAGCAGCAGCAGCAGCAGCAGCAGCTGGGAGCAGAAGGCTCTGTCTGTGTCTGCACACACACTGAGGATGAGAGGGGAGCGTTTTTGCATTGTTATTCGTTATTCGTTTGTTTTATTTTGACACGAGTCTCACAAATCAGAATCAGAATCAGATTCTTTATTCTTTATAGTTTTGAAATTGAAATTTGCTTTTGTGAAACTGGTGCATAACATTGAACATTTGTAATAATACTCGTAAACTGTAAACTAGTTAAAAGTGTCCGTGTAGGCTAGTAGCCACTTTAGAAAATACACTTTAAAAACACATTAGAATCCTCACGCGAAAGCTTTATCCACTTGCCGTCGATTTATTTTCTTCAGTAGATTATCTCTGCAACAAATAAAGACATGACTCCGCCCCTTACAGTTTTCGGTTTCCTGCCCAGGCTCGGTGCCCCCCCCCCC
>PIJE02000557.1:233176-251495 GCA_002895965.2 Coryphaenoides rupestris | reverse complement strand
CAGAATAATCTGGCATCCAGCAGTCCTATAGGGGATAGGACTGCTGGATGCCAGATTATTCGGATACACTTATCCGGTGGCGTCACGCCGCACACAATGCACGCTGATGCATTACAGCCTCCATCGCATCCCGCGATCAATACTCAACCGGCGGCCGCTGAGGATTCATCGCCGGCTGGATTACATTTATCGGTGTGATTAAGATCCATGCTGATTCCAATCCTGGTTTACGAGCCGAGGAGGATTGGATATGGCAACCCGGCATGCAAAAGGAAACACGGGGCCGAGTCGATAATCAGACAATCACACACACACACACGGGCACACACACAGACACACACACACACACACACACACACACACACAGACGTGTTCACATGCCTTTGTCATAATGTACAAAAAAATAACCTCTGCTAATAAGACCATAAAACTGCTCGCTTCCGCACACAGCGTTTCAGTGCGTACCTACAGAGGTCCAAATGACACTCATTAAAGTACAACGTGGTGTGAAACGCCCGACCCTGGACCCTGTCAAGGGTGTGGCTTAACGTGGCGTCCTCTGCTGTGATGGCCCCCGTGTGAGAAGCCCCCGTGGGACAGCGGCCGCCCTACAGTTCTTCCAAGTCGTGGAGGTGTCCCTGAGCAAGACACCACCTAACCCTACCTGCTCCTCCTAGCTAAGTGTGGAGGTGTCCCTGAGCAAGACACCACCTAACCCTACCTGCTCCTCCTAGCTAAGTGTGGAGGTGTCCCTGAGCAAGACACCACCTAACCCTACCTGCTCCTCCTAGCTAAGTGTGGAGGTGTCCCTGAGCAAGACACCACCTAACCCTACCTGCTCCTGACGTGTTGGTTGTTACCTTGCATGGTTGACACCGCCGTCGGTGTATGAATGGGTGAACGTGAGGCAATACTGTAAAGAGCTTTGGATAAAAAAGCACGATATAAATGCAATCCATTTTACATTTACACACACATGTTCATGCACACACATGCATATTGCACACACACATATGCATGCACACATATGCACACATGGGCACACACACATGCACATACGTGTGTACACACATGCACACGCATACACATGCACACGCATACACACTGAAACAAAAGAAGCCATCTGATTGGCTACAGATAATGGACAGAAAAGGCATTTGTGAATCGAGCCGTGGCAGGAGATTCTGAACAAACCCACACACAGATGGAGAAAATGTCCTCTCAGTGAATCCCCGTGTTGACGTAACGTCCCGCTCAGTGGGGATAAGCTCCTGCTGAAAACGAACTTAAATGAAGAACAAACACGTTTATAGTTTCATATTCAATATTTCCAAAAGCTAAGATGATGGCCACTTTTCGATTTATAAAATGCACCCCCGCCCCCATTGGTTTATAATATTGGCAGATATATGCATGAATGAAGAAATTCACCCAAAAATTGGTGGATTGTGATAATTGCTCGAGATCAGGCGTCACTAAGGGTCAACGCTAAAACAACAGCGAAATAAAATCGACATATTATCTCACGATGTTCTGGGTATGCTGGTCATGTGCCCCCTTTCGAAGCGTGCCCGTTCCCGACGTTCCGCGAGCCTCGCCTCCGGTTCTGCGGTTGCTGCTGCTCGTTCTGCCGCGTTCTGGAGAAGAACCGCTCAACCAAAAATCCAAAGTTCACGCTTGACACGCTCGACACACTCGACACGCTCGACACACTCGACACACGGCACAGCACCGCACCGCACTTCCTCCGCGGGTCCTCGACAACACAACACACCACCCGCCCGCCCGGCGAACGCGAAGAAGTCGATCGGATGAACGGTTGTCGGGACTCAGAGAGACACACACAGGGACACACAGAGACTCAGAGTAGCGTCGTAGCCTAGCGTAGCTGCGACGCCACCGTCACAGATCAGAGTGGCGTCGTAGCCTAGCGTAGCTGCAACGGCCCGTCACAGATCAGAGTGGCGTCGTAGCCTAGCGTAGCTGCGACGCCACCGTCACAGATCAGAGTGGCGTCGTAGCCTAGCGTAGCTGCGACGCCACCGTCATAGATCAGAGTGGCGTCGTAGCCTAGCGTAGCTGCGACGCCACCGTCATAGATCAGAGTGGCGTCGTAGCCTAGCGTAGCTGCGACGCCACCGTCATAGATCAGAGTGGCGTCGTAGCCTAGCGTAGCTGCGACGCCACCATCATAGATCAGAGTGGCGTCATAGCGCAGTAACACAGGTAGCACTCCTGGTCTCCTGGCCTCTCCTCCTCGTCTCTCTCCTCCTCCTCGTCTCTCTCCTCCTCCTCCTCGTCTCTCTCCTCCTGGTATTTTTAAAGCACCTGTCTGTCTGTCTGTCTGTCTGTCTGGCCTCCGTGGCGCGGCTTTAAGTGGGCGGCTATCGGCGGTGGTTGCGTTGCATCAGCCAGGTGGGCGTGGGCTGCTGTCACTGCATACACACACACACACGCACGCACACACGCACACAGACACACACACAGACACACACACAGACAATGGTGGTAGAGGTGTCATGTCCGACAGACACATACGCACCCACACACGGACACACACACACACACACACACACAATGGTGGTAGAGGTGGCATGTCCCACAGACACACACACACACAGGCACACACAGACATACATACAGACACACACACACACACACACACCACACACACACACACAGACAGACAGACAATGGTGGTAGAGGTGTCATGTCCCACAGACTAACACACACACACAGGCACACACACACAGACACACATACAGACAGACACACACACACACACACACACACACACAGACACAGAATGGTGGTAGAGGTGTCATGTCCCACAGACACACACACACACACAGGCGCACACATACATACACACAGGCGCTTTGGGTGTCTTGAAACACGCTAAATGTAAATTAAATTAATTGAGTGTATTATAATGATTAATAAGCATTGGGGTTGGGGTTACCAGTGCTGGCCCAGGCAGTGGTGTTCAACAGAACACACCGTTAGTTAGTAACTTATACGAGTTACTTACCACTAACTTAATATTGAGCACGGCCGCTTCTGAGATTCGACTTTCCTGCCGCTTCCCCTGAAATGCTCGCATATTAAAACCACGACGGGCTGAATGTCACTTTTGATGTCTGATTCATTTCATCCCGTATGTGCTGAAGGCGCCGTTATTATATTAACGTGCGTTCCGTTGCAGTTTTCAGTGCTCGACCGAATCAAATATGTCCGTAGATACGCTAGATATGACGATAAAGCGAGGGAGAACGTCGTCAAATTTGTGAATAGGCATAAGCCGGATGTATTGCGATGCGGCGCGGTACGTAGGCCGGTAGGTGGGTGGGTAGGCAGGCAGGTACGAACGCACACGGAACGCAGCGCAATGTGGTCGCGCTGATAATGTGCAAATACCGACGGATGAGATAAGGGAGATAAGGCTTCGGGGGGTTCGGGGATGAAATAGCTGCGAGGAAACCGGTCTTTTATCTCCAAATGAGGAATATAAAACAGCCGTTAGCTTAGCGCTACGCCGTGTGCATAACTGCTGATGCCAGCGCTTGCCTGTCATTGTTTAACTCTTCCCGGCTTCTTTCCTCCACACTTGGTATTTATATATTTTTTTCCCCTCTTCCTCCTGACTGCTCCAGATTTATGAGTCATCAAAACCCTGTGCGGTGTTTACTCTTAGCTCAGGTGCTACCGTCAGATTTTTGTTTCACCGGGACAAGCGAATGTGTATTATGCAACACGCACACACGCGCACACAGACGCACACACACACATACATACACACACTGTATGTATGCACACACTTCCATGCACGCATATGCATATTGCACACAAATGTGCATGATGCACACACAACATTTTGCACACACGTTGCACGAGTGTGCGTCAGGAGGCAAGAGCGGTTGTCTGGCAACAGGAAGGTCGCTGGTTCGATCCCCGGGCTCCTCCCCCTCCTCCTAGCTAAGTGTGGAGGTGTCCCTGAGCAAGACACCACCTAACCCTACCTGCTCCTCCTAGCTAAGTGTGGAGGTGTCCCTGAGCAAGACACCACCTAACCCTACCTGCTCCTCCTAGCTAAGTGTTGAGGTGTCCCTGAGCAAGACACCACCTAACCCTACCTGCTCCTCCTAGCTAAGTGTGGAGGTGTCCCTGAGCAAGACACCACCTAACCCTACCTGCTCCTGACGTGTTGGTTGTTACCTTGCATGGTTGACACCGCCGTCGGTGTATGAATGGGTGAACGTGAGGCAATACTGTAAAGCTCTTTGGATAAAAAAGCACGATATAAATGCAATCCATTTTACATTTACACACACATGTTCATGCACACACATGCATATTGCACACACACATATGCATGCACACATATGCACACATGGGCACACACACATGCACATACGTGTGTACACACATGCACACGCATACACATGCACACGCATACACACTGAAACAAAAGAAGCCATCTGATTGGCTACAGATAATGGACAAAAAAGGCATTTGTGAATCGAGCCGTGGCAGGAGATTCTGAACAAACCCACACACAGATGGAGGAAGATCACATGACAAGCAGCACTTTGTAAATACAGGTTCAACCGTTTGAAATGAAACGACATCCAAATAGGTTTTTGATGAAAGTTAGAAATACATTTGCGGCTTCCGACTACATTTATTTAAAACTATTTGTGTGTGCATCAGAAATTCAGTCCATTTGTGAAGCTTATTTTCATGTATATACAACGATAAATATGTATGTGTGCATTGACCCATTGAGGCATTTTTGTCACACAAATCCTGAAATACATTTGTGAATCCTTCTGCGCGCATTCATTAATATTGACACTGATCTGACATAGAAAACACATCGACGCACGCAAATAGAAAGCACACACACACACACACACACACACACACACACACACACACACACACTACACCACACACACACACACACACACACACACACACACACACACACACACACACACACACACACACCGAATGTAGGTGGTGTCTTGCTCAGGGACACCTCCACACTTAGCTAGGAGGAGCAGGTAGGGTTAGGTGGCGTCTGCTCAGGGACACCTCCACACTTAGCTTGGAGGAGGGGGAGGAGCCCGGGGATCGAACCAGCAACCTTACAGTTGCTAGACAACCACTCTTGCCTCCTGACGCACACACGTGATGTGTGTGCATCGTGCAACGTGTGTGCAAAATGTTGTGTGTGCATCATGCACATTTGTGTGCAATATGCATATGCGTGCATGGAAGTGTGTGCATACATACAGTGTGTGTATGTATGTGTGTGTGTGTGTGTTGCATAATACACATTCGCTTGTCCCGGTGAAACAAAAATCTGACGGTAGCACCTGAGCTAAGAGTAAACACCGCACAGGGTTTTGATGACTCATAAATCTGGAGCAGTCAGGAGGAAGAGGGGGAAAAAAATATATAAATACCAAGTGTGGAGGAAAGAAGCCGGGAAGAGTTAAACAATGACAGGCAAGCGCTGGCATCAGCAGTTATGCACACGGCGTAGCGCTAAGCTAACGGCTGTTTTATATTCCTCATTTGGAGATAAAAGACCGGTTTCCTCGCAGCTATTTCATCCCCGAACCCCCCGAAGCCTTATCTCCCTTATCTCATCCGTCGGTATTTGCACATTATCAGCGCGACCACATTGCGCTGCGTTCCGTGTGCGTTCGTACCTGCCTGCCTACCCACCCACCTACCGGCCTACGTACCGCGCCGCATCGCAATACATCCGGCTTATGCCTATTCACAAATTGACGACGTTCTCCCTCGCTTTATCGTCATATCTAGCGTATCTACGGACATATTTGATTCGGTCGAGCACTGAAAACTGCAACGGAACGCACGTTAATATAATAACGGCGCCTTCAGCACATACGGGATGAAATGAATCAGACATCAAAAGTGACATTCAGCCCGTCGTGGTTTTAATATGCGAGCATTGAAGGAGAAGCGGCAGGAAGTCGAATCTCAATATTAAGTTAGTGGTAAGTAACTCATATAAGTTACTAACTAACGGTGTGTTCTGTTGAACACCACTGCCTGGGCCAGCACTGGTAACCCCAACCCCAATGCTTATTAATCATTATAATACACTCAATTAATTTAATTTACATTTAGCGTGTTTCAAGACACCCAAAGCGCCTGTGTGTATGTATGTGTGCGCCTGTGTGTGTGTGTGTGTCTGTGGGACATGACACCTCTACCACCATTCTGTGTCTGTGTGTGTGTGTGTGTGTGTGTGTGTGTGTCTGTCTGTATGTGTGTCTGCGTGTATGTGCCTGTCTGTGTGTGTTAGTCTGTGGGACATGACACCTCTACCACCAATTCTCGTGTCTGTGTGTGTGTGTGTGTGTGTGTGGGTGTGTGTCTGTGTGTGTGTGTGTGTGTGTGTGTGTGTGTGTGTGTGTGTGTGTGTGTGTGTGTGTGTGTGCCTGTGTGTGTCTGTGGGACATGCCACCTCTACCACCATTGTCTGTCTGTGTGTGTGTGTGCGTATGTGTGTCCGTGTGTGGGTGTGTATGTGTCTGTCGGACATGACACCTCTACCACCATTGTCTGTGGTGTGTGTCTGTGTGTGTGTGCTGTGTGCGCATGCGTTGCGTGCGTGTGTGTGTGTGGTGTATGCATGTGACAGGCAGCCCACGCCCACCCTGGCTGATGCAACGCAACCACCGGCCGATAGCCCGCCCACTTAAAGCCCGCAGCCACGGAGTGCCAAGACCAGACAGACAGACAGACAAGACAGGTGCTTTAAAAACCAGGAAATACAGGAGGAGGAGGAGACGAGGAGGAGGAGGAGAGACGACCGAGGAGGAGAAGACGGGAGGACGAGAGCAGGAGGAGAGGCCAGGAGACCCAGGAGCGCTACCTGTGTTACCCTATGACCCCTTGCTATGACGGTGGGCGTCGCCAGGCTACGCTAGGCTACGACGCCAATCCTGATCTATGACGGTGGCGTCGCAGCTACGCTAGGCTACGACGCCACCTGATCTATGACGGTGGCGTCGCAGCTACGCCTAGGCTACGACTCGCTGATGGCGTCACTACGCTAGGCTACGACGCCACTTCTGATCTGTGACGGTGGCGTCGGCAGCTACGCTAGGCTACGACGCCCACTCTGATCTGTGACGGTGGCGTGCAGCTACGCTAGCTACGACGCCACTCGATTTATGACGGTGGCGTTGCAGCTACGCTAGGCTACGACGCCCTGCCCGCGCTGCCGTGTCTAACTATATTCCGCGGAGTCTCTGTGTGTCCCTGCGTGTGTCTCTCTGAGTCCCGACAACCGTTCATCCGATCGACGTCTTCGCACTCGCCGGGCGGGCGGGTGGTGTGTTGTCGAGGACCCGCGGAGGAAGTGCGGTGCCGTGCCGTGTGTCGAGTGTGTCGAGCGTGTCGAGTGTGTCGAGCGTGTCGAGCGTGAACTTTGTGTTTTGGTTGAGCGGTTCTTCTCCAGAACGCGGCAGAACGAGCAGCAGCAACCGCAGAACCGGAGGCGAGGCTCGCGGAACGTCGGGAACGGGCACGCTTCGAAAGGGGGCACATGACCAGCATACCCAGAACATCATGAGATAATATGTCGATTTTATTTCGCTGTTGTTTTAGCGTTGACCCTTAGTGACGCCTGATCTCGAGCAATTATCATAATCCACCAATTTCTGGGTGAATTTCTTAATTCATGCATATATCTGCCAATATTATAAACCAATGGGGGCGGGGGTGCATTTTATAAATCGAAAAGTGGCCATCATCTTAGCTTTTGGAAATATTGAATATGAAACTATAAACGTGTTTGTTCTTCATTTAAGTTAGTTTTCAGCAGGAGCTTATCCCCACTGAGCGGGACGTTACGTCAACACGGGGATTCACTGAGAGGACATTTTCTTTTTACAGTATTACCAAACCCTGACGGGGATTCTGTTTTCAAAATAATACATCCGGGGGGACGGAATAAATTAAATGTTGCAGCCGCTCGCTATTATGCTTTCTGCATAACACACAGAACGAGAAGAAAGGTCTTGAAGTGTTTCGCGCGAGCGGGTGTTGAAGGCACGGGAGCTGCGCCGCGTGGCTGGTTCCAGTGCTGAGAGTGAGACCATTCGTCTGCGCAGCATCATGTATTATTATTATTATGTCTATATATTATTATGTCTATATATTATTATTATGTCTATAGAATCATGAATAAAACACGTAAACGCGCCCACGGCAACGGCTAACGTCTCGCTTGACGTGCGACGTGCAATCGATCGGTGTTTGTCGCCACCACTCGGGCTACTGGCATTCACCATCGGTTAAGTCATTACGGGAACACAATGTGTGCGTTCCGCAAGCAGGAATTCAATGGCTTTTTACCACCGAACAATTAGCATGGGATTGTGTTCTGACGACACGATGCAGTCACGATGCTGCAGGCGACAAAGGCTGCAGGGACGGTGGGACGCTCGGCAGCGTTGGATTACGCTGAACTACGGATGAACTACGCTTGGTTCCTTCACAAGAGCTTTCTGTTGTTGGTGTTGATGTTGTTGTTGTTGTTGTTGTTGTTGTTGTTGTTGTTGTTGTGGTGGAAGCTACCTTCTTTCGTTGTCACAACAATCCCGGCACGCTGGAAAATCCGCAAGCAAAGTCGCAAAAGATGGCAGAATAAGGAGCTTAGAAAGCCACAAAGTTGAAAACGATATAAAGTCGCATATAAATCACATATATTATATATATATGAACTTATATAAACTGGGATGTTATATCCATTGGGGAAATGTGACGTAGGCCTATCTAGTTGAAATGCTTTTAGTTCAGGTCAGGGTACTTTGTAACACGTTGCCGATTGTGTAGAACTATTGACCAAAAGATGTCTCTATAGAGAGAGAGAGAGGAGTACTGCTGCCCGACGGATTACATTGTAAGAGTTTGAATATCCGTTAAATATCCAATATATTTCTAACTTTAAAAAAAAATACGCGCTGGTATTGAGATGTGTGATTTAACGTGTAATATACTACAGTAACGCAAATGCTGCCGAACCCTATCTTATTATACGGCGTCATCGACACTGGCGAAGGCTTTCAACTATTATTAATCATATAAAAAATGGAAAATCAATATGTTGGGGGGTGGGGGGGGGTTAATGTTGATATTCTGGCGGGCCGCCACACATAAATCAATGTATAGGAAACCTTCTCCTCATGAGAATGGGAATTTAATGAAACCTGTATTCTTTTGGATGTATATATCAAATATGTCTCAGAATCCCCCACCCAACGCTGTGAGGAGTGTGTGTGTGTGTGTGTGTGTGATAGAATGTGTGTGTGTGTGTGTGAGGATGAGAGTGTGTGAGAAGATTAGGTGTGTGTGTGTGTGTGTGTGTGTGTGTGACAGGATGACGTTTATGCGAGGAAGATGTATGTGAGGATATAAGCGTGTGAAGAGATGACGCTTGTGTGTGAGGAAGGTCTGTGAGTGGACGTGTGTGTGTGTGTGTGTGTGTGTGCATGTGTGAGTGTGCACATGTGTGTGTCTGTGTCTGTCTGTCTGTCTGTCGGTCTGTGTGAGTGTGTGTGTGCCATGTGTGCGTGCACATGTGTGTGTGCATGTGTGTGTGTGTGAGAGAGAGAAGAGAGAGAGGAGATGAAAGAGAGAGAGAGAGAGAGAGAGAGAGAGAGAGAGAGAGAGAGAGAGATGAAACTAGGAGCGCCTTGACATGTCTGCTAGAAGCCTGGCAGGAGAAGCACTCATTACGCAGATTGATAGGGGCACTTTATTTCCTGCCACCTCTGTCCCCTCGCTCTCCTCTCTCCTCTCTCTCTCTCTCTCTCTTCTCTCTCTCTCTCTCTCTCTCTCTCTCTCTCCTCCCTCTCTCACGTCCCCCTCTCGTCTCTCTCTCTCTCTCTCTCTCTCTCTCTCTCTCTCTCTCCCTCTCTCACTCCCCCTCTCTCTCTCTCTCTCTCTCTCTCTCAATCTCTCTCTCTCACACACAGCACACATACACATACACATACATGCACACACACACACACACACACACACACACACACACACACACACACACACACACACACACACACACACACACACACACACACACCCAACCTCCTACGGCGTACCCCCCCTCTGCCTCATCAAGAAGACCCTTTGCCCCACCCCCCCCAACCTCCATTTCCTGTTCCCCCGCCGCACCCTCTATCATCCCCGTGGTCTTGTGATTGCTCTGCGGACGCTTACTTCACAGCAGCACCAAAGAGGACTGCCCCCGACCCCCCCCCCCCGACCCCCCAACCCCCCTCGCCACGCAGCCAACCCTGCAACCCGACTCACTCTCGTACAACATAAGTAGCCACCAAACTAGCGGTGGGGCGAGGGCACCCTTTAGCATCTCCGGGTGCTAGCCACCAGCGACACTTTAGCCGGTAGCGGCTAAAGTTCAAGCCGCAGTTCCATCAGAGGAGGAGGAGGAGGAGGAGGAAGGGCCACGTGCAGGACATGTTCCAGCCAGGCCGACAGAGAGAGACCCTGGTGATGATATCATTTCCTCAACACACATGTGTGTGTGCAAGAAATGTATATCTCTTTACATGGCAAACGGATTGCATTTATATCACGTTTTATCCAAAGCGCTTTACAGTATCGCCTCACATTCACCCATTCATACACCGACGGCGGTGTCAACCATGCAAGGTAACAACCAACACGTCAGGAGCAGGTAGGGTTAGGTGGTGTCTTGCTCAGGGACACCTCCACACTTAGCTAGGAGGAGGAGGAGCCCAGGGGATCGAACCAGCAACTGTTCCTGTTGCCAGACAACCACTCTTATACCTCCTGAGCTTCTGCCACCCATTTACATTTAGGGATTTGGCAGACGCTTTTATCCAAAGCGACTTACAAAGAGTACATTTGTTGAAGGAGACAGCAATATATCGCTGTGGTACATAAAGATAAGGGTAGAGCAGGTTATTGCAAGAACATGCAATATGCTAAACAATGTTCTGTATGCTAAGCACTATTAACAATGCCAAGACCTACAAACACATAAGTTAGTGCTAGGGTTAGGACGGCGGGGGGGGGGGGGGGGTTATGCAGAGTCCAGGTGAACTCTGAACCGGCGGGTCTTGAGTCCGGTGAGCGACTCTGCCGTCCTGACGTCAGCCGCTCTTCAAGCATGTACGAGCAGCTGCCATTTTAATATGTGATGATGGGTGCGAACAGACAGGCCGCCAAATGGGTTTTGACTACAGAATGCACTGCAAGCGTATATTTAGGGGGTACTGGGAGGTGTTCCCAGCGAGGCGAGGCGCGTCTGAGGGGCAATCTCACATCGGGGAGAATCACAACAGCGTTCATCTGCGATACTGCTGCCAGCTCATGCATAAATAAACACACACCGCCCCGTGGCTCTGTGAGTTCACACACCTATTCACACAGAAGCGCGCACACACACACACACACACACACACACACACACACACTCACACACACCCGTGCACACTCACACACACATATGCATGCACACGCACAATGCACTCACATATGCATACACACATGCATGCACACATACACACACACACACACATATGCATGCATACAGACACATGTGCTCACTTACACATGCACACACATAGACACACACATGCATGTGCACACACACATGCACACACACACACACACACACACACACACACACACCAGTGTACACACTCACACACACATACACACATGTGCACACACACACACACACACACACACACATCCACACATGTGCACACACACACACACACACACACACACATGTGCACATACACATATGCACCCACCCACACACACACACACACACACACACATCAGAGCAAGCAAGCAGTTTTGACCGCCTTGTCGTCAACATTTACCCAGCATGCATTAATAATCACTTTAGTCTACAGATCCAGACGGTGAATGGCCGGCAACAACATATGTATCGTATCCCCTGGCGATGTAAGAGAACAACAACAACAACAACAACAACAGCAACAACAACAACAGCAGCAGAGAGTGAGGCTGGAAGGTCCTCGCCAATAGAGATGATGATGTATTGATCTCCTTGACTCGGGAAAATGGCGGGAAGCGGCCCTGAGGCCACAGAGTCGGACGAGTCGTTGGAGTTATTAGAGTTCTCCTCACCGTGGCGGACGACCTGAGTTGAGAAACACAACATCCGCGTAGCAGGAGCCAATTATTCTGTCAAATGCTCCTTCCTTTCTCTTTCCTTCCTCCTCCCTCCTTCCTTCCTTCCTTCCTTCCCTTTCCCCCCCCCCCTCCTTTCGGCTGAGCTGCCTCCTCTCCTGTGCCGGAGTGACTCACCGCCGGGCCCCTGACAGGCGCCCCTTCTGATGAAACACCGAGCAAAGAGGAGCTGCCGGGCTGCACGTGTCTGGCTGACACCGAGACACCAGCACCACCTCCCTCAACCTCACCCCTCAACCCTCACCCCTCACCCCTCACCCCTCACCCCTCACCCCTCAACCCTCAACCCTCAACCCTCACCCCTCAGCCCTCACCCCTCACCCCTCACCCACCTCTACTCCAAATGAACCAGAATCAGAAACAGCTTTATTGCCGTCGTTTTTTTTTGCAAACAAGGAATGTGCTTTTGTGCATTCGGTGCCTAACAGTGAACATTAAACAGAGAATAATAATATAGAAGACATTCGAGAAAATGCAAAAAGGGAGTCAGTGGGAACATGGGAGCGTTTCCCTTTTGCTCAGTGAGGCAAAAGCGGGAAAACCAAAAAAAAACCACATCATCCGCGCTTCACCGCACCTCACCCCACAGCGGTGATTAAACGAGTCAGGTGACACAAAGCCGCTGGTCCTAAATTAGCTCCTCCTTTTTCCATTCTCCCTTTCCGGTGGCTCTCCCTCCCTCCCTCCTCCCTCCCTCTCCTCCCTCCCTCTCCTCCTCTCCTCCCTCTCCTCACCCCCTCCCTCCCTCCTGCCCGGCACCCCCAGGGGGGTTCTACATCAATGGCCGCCCGTTCGTGTTTGGCCGCATCGCCGCCGCACGCGGGAACCATTAATAGCGCGGCGGCGATCATTATCGATCTCCCCCAGGTAATCATCATTCGTCACCACTTCGGAGGCGTCGGAGGTTTAATGCGGCTTCGCCAATGGCTTCCTGATGAATAGAAACACAGCGCTCGGAGGAGCCGCTCTCGTACTGGGGGAGAGAGAGCGGGAAGGAGGGGGGGGGGGTCTTAATAGCGGCGTTGTCATCGTGTTGTTGCTCTACTACTGTGGTACCGTTTCTGTCCCTGATTATATCACTGGTTGACAAAGAGCAGCTCCCACCATGGACCAATATGTAAGGGTAGGATGTGCACTAAAACGGTTTACAAGGAGACCTGTTGTACCACCAGGTGTGAGCGGGATTAGCCCTTCCAAGCTGTTTCGGAATCTCTGGTTCAATGGGAGTGTCCACCCAGATGTACGGTGGACAGATCAGCCTACCAGTTGCTACCGTCCACTGGGTAGTAGGGCTGACCGGTAGACTCATCTATCCAGCATACATCTGGGCGGACACTCCCACCGCAGGAAGCTCCCCGGTCACCCTCGGAGCCAATCAGATCGCAGGAGGTTCCCCCGACGACGGAGGAGGACACGAGAGGCTCAGGGTTTTAGGCGTTAGCGGGGTATGGTTCCTCTAAGCCTCGCCGTGGCGTCTCAACCTTTAAGCTTTTAACGCTACTTAAGTACGTATGCGCCACTCATCCTCTGCAGCTGCGTCCGATCCGGACCTCCGCGTGTCGGCAGGTCAGAGGTCAACGCGCGTCGCCGTTGGTAGAGATCAGGAGCCGAGGCGCCGGGCTCCTATATATCTCCGTCTCGCGGAGCCGCCATACGCTCTAAAGTCCTCGAACCGAAGTCACTCATTATCTGTGATTCCGAGGATCAGCATACTGATGAATAGAGCTTCTATGCGATGCTAAGTCCTGATTTGCATCTCCAGTGCACAGCTGGTTCTCGTGTCCACCGCAGCAGCAGCAGCAATTCGAGGGAAAATAATAACAACGACTGCGTGAATATTGAACACATCGTGCGTATTAAAGGTGCTGCAGGTAATATTGAAGAGCGCCTGCCTCAGTCTGTACGCAGCGATGCAATCACATGTAGAGTGACAAAATTGAGATATGAAGTTATAAAAAACAATCACATTAATGACATCGTAACCATATAATAGAACATCATGATCATATAATAACCACATAACTATATAATCATGATCATATCATAACCACATAACTATATGATCATGATAATATCATGGCCGTAGGCGGATTATGAGACGATGGGCTCCTGTTACAGTAAGTGTCCCATTCCTAACACTATCTATAGTTCTACTCAAGATTTATAAGCTAATGGGTTTTTATTCTGTTGAATTTAGATTTTAGGCCATTTCAAGGCTCATTTTGGTGACCAATTGGGGGCCAATGTTTTCTGGTGATTGGTCCGGAATCCATCTTGGCCTGTTGTGGGTGTGAAATTCACCCTTAATGCCATGAGAGAGTTTTTATCGGCGAACCGTCAAATCTCAAATGTTATCTGCAGCATCCTTTAATTAAGGGTCCTGGTTTGTGGGAGCAGGGAACCTCGTTTTTTCCACTGGTCTTGTAGCAGACGATGAGGAGCGGAGCATCTCAAGACAATCAAGAAATAGCTTCCCGACAAGTCATCAAATAACGAGATGCATTTCCTCATCAATCATGCCGATGTTTCTCATCCATTTCCAAAGCGATCACAATCTAGAGATACTAACACGTATAATGAATGAGATTCAATTTAGCGTTACAAAGTCATGAAGTATGAGACCTTTCATAGTTATTAAATAGAATACATGACAACTGCGTCACCAATGTCCACCGATGAGACGCTAAATCATAATTATGAGCTCCTATGACTTGATATCAACTTATATTAACTCATAATTTTAACTTAGTATCTCTCATAATGACAAGTTATAGTGCGTGATAAAACTGGAATAAATTCCCGCCGATTATGACGTCGGCTGTAATAAGCGAGGCAGCAGCAGACGAGGTGGTGGTTCGAGGTGCCCTGCGAACGCGCCGACTTGATTTAATGACACCGAATGAAATGTTCCTCATTTGCATAAACTAATGAAGAATTCTAACAATGGAAATGTGGCATCATGTCACCGCCTCGTTAACACCACCGCCACACCCGCCACCCCAACCCCCGGGGAAACAAAATATAGAAACGCTTATAAATTCTCGAGCGACTCATTCATTCACGTGGTTTAATCTCCTCCTTTATGCTCAGAGATCTGTCTGTTATCGGCCACGTGTGTGAGCGAGCGCACGGGTGACGACTTCCCATTTCGACGGAGACAAAGAACGGGAATGCAGAAAGATAGGCTCATGTTCCCGTTTGGAGGGACTCGAGGCTTACCTTCAGGATGGAGGTCTCCACAAACGCCCCGGCTGCTAGATTTTTTGACAGTCGGGGCTTAGATATAAAGTTCAAAGAAAGAAAGGCTTTTTTTTTTTTTCTGAAAGTCTCTTTTGAACGTGTTATGTACCGGCTGGGCGGCTTTTGAATGAAAGTGGGTTGCAGAGCAGGAGAGACGCGATGCAAAAGTTGATCTGACAGCCGCCGCAAAAAAAAAAGGTGTCCTTCCAACAGAATGGTGATGTGTAGCTGTGCCCTCGCCACAGGCGCACACACACACACACACAACACACACACACACACCTACAGGCACACACAACACACCACACACACACACAGCACACAATCATGCCATGCACACGCATAACACCACAGTCACCAGGCACACACACACACACACACCACACACACATGCATGGCACACGCATACACACACACACACACACACACACACACACACATGCATGCACACACATACACACTCACACACACACACACACACACACACACACACACACACACACACACACACACACACACATGCATGCACACACATACACACTCACAGACACACACACACACACGTGCATGCACACACATACACACTCACAGACACACACACACACACACACACACACATGCATGCACACGCATACACACTCACAGGCACACACACACACACACACGTGCATGCACACGCATACACACTCACAGACACACACACACACACAAGACTTTCACTGTTCAGAATGGCCCTGTGTTGTGATGTACATGGGACAATAAAACACTTTGACATTTAAGCATTTGAGTGACCTCCCCTACAACTGAACTCCACACTGTATGTATGTACTGTATGTTAACACATATACAGTGTGTGATAACATACAACAAATACAGGATATGTGCTGCATGTTAACATAGTATATGTGTTAACATACAACATACAGTATATATTCTGTATGTAATGAATGATGACCTGACCTCTGTTAGCAGTAGATCAGGAGGTATAAGAGCGGTTGTCCGGCGACAGGAAGGTTGCTGGTTCGACCCCCGGGCTCCTCCCCCTCCTCCTAGCTAAGTGTGGAGGTGTCCCTGAGCAAGACACCACCTAACCCTAACTGCTCCTGACGTGTTGGTTGTTAACTTGCATGGTTGGCACCGCCGTCGTGTAAAGCGCTTTGGATAAAAGCGATATATAAATGCAATCCAGTTACTATTTACTGTTTACCTCTCCCAACGCAGCTCCCCTGTGTTCATGAGAGTGACACTCTCATGAATATTCAAGCAAGAGCAAAGAAAACGTGAACAAACATAAGCACAAATGTCCTCAATGACCTTTTTCGCACTCTCTCTCTCCCCCCGACCTCTGTCTCCTCTCTCTCTCGCTCTCTCTCTCTCTCTCCCTCCCCTTCTTCTCCTCTCTCTCTCTCCAGCACAATGCCTTCTGACTGCTGCTCTGACTGCACATGCATTATTCATAGCAAACAGAGTGATAAGGAGTTATGCAAAAAGAGAGAGAGTCAGCCAGCAACACACACACACACACACACACACACACACACACACAACACACACACAACACACACACACACACACCCATCTCTATCCCCGGAAATAATTCATCTGAGGCGGCCGATAATGACACAGACAGAGCAGAGAGAGAGAGAGAGAGAGAGAGAGAGAGAGAGAGCAGAGAGAGGGAGCTATGTGTCTCCTCCAAATAAACGTTAATAAAGATTATAGAAATAAACAAGGTAGATCACATTGTTCTCAGTGCTCGCGGAGGAGCCGTGGCAGCAGGGGGCAGAGGTCGGCTTCCCGAAGAAGAAGAAGAGAACAACACAACTCCAGGTGATCGCTACCTACGGGACGCTCAACAACAGCGGATTATTACAATAATATGCTAATCTGTTACAGTAAAAATAGACACGGCGAGGTGGTGCAGAGGCGATAATTACACTGATCACTGATTCAATTTTCATTTGGAGTTGTCACCAAAAAGCATGGCTTCCCCCCGCCCTCCCCCTCCCCCGGGACTCCCCCCGCCCACCCACCCACCGACCCCCCCACCCCCCCGCTGGGCCCTGATTGGATGGGCCGACCCCCGGCGGCAGTGACATCACGGGGGTCCGGTGGGGCTGAGGCTGAGTCATGGTGGGCTGCCTGGCTCTGTTGAGGAGGGGTTGGTGGTGGTGGTGGTGGAGGTGTGGTGGTGGTGGGTGGAGGGTGGGGGTGGTGGGGGTGGTGGTGGTGGTGGTGGAGGTGGTGATGGTGGTGATGCCATCGCAGCAGCAATGTTGCATCATGGGTATAGTCAGGAGCCGCTGGGATCAGGATACTCCGTCCTCTCTCCCTCCTCCATCTCTCTCTCTCTCTCTCTCTCTCTCTCTCTCTCTCTCTCTATCCTCTCTATCTCTCTGCCTCTCTCTCCTCTCTCTCCCTCTCTCTCCCTCTTCTCCCCCTCTCTCTCTCTCTCTTCCCTCTCTCTCTCTCTCTCTCTCTCTCTCCTCCCTCTCTCTCTCTCCCCTCTCTCTCTCTCCCCCCTCTCTCTCTCTCTCTCTCTCTCCTCTCTCTCTCTCATCACACTCTCACACACACACACAAAACAACACACAAACAAACAAAAACACACACACACACACACACACACACACACACACACACACACACACAGCCACACACACACACACACACACACACACACACACACACACACACACACACACACACACACAAAACACACACACACACACACAACACACACACACACACACACACACACACACACACACACACACACACACACACACACTCACACACACACACACACACACACACA
>PIJE02000557.1:218176-230676 GCA_002895965.2 Coryphaenoides rupestris | reverse complement strand
GGCCCATCCAATCAGGGCCCAGCGGGGGGGTGGGGGGGTCGGTGGGTGGGTGGGCGGGGGGAGTCCCGGGGGAGGGGGAGGGCGGGGGAAGCCATGCTTTTTGGTGACAACTCCAAATGAAAATTGAATCAGTGATCAGTGTAATTATCGCCTCTGCACCACCTCGCCGTGTCTATTTTACTGTAACAGATTAGCATATTATTGTAATAATCCGCTGTTGTTGAGCGTCCCGTAGGTAGCGATCACCTTGAGTTGTTGTTGTTCTTCTTCTTCTTCTTCGGGAAGCCGACCTCTGCCCCCTGCTGCCACCGGCTCCTCCGCGAGGCACTGAGAACAATGTGATCTACCTTGTTTATTTCTATAATCTTTATTAACGTTTATTTGGAGGAGACACATAGCTCCCTCTCTCTCTCTCTCTCTCTCTCTCTCTCTCTCTCTCTCTCTCTCTCTCTCTCTGCTCTGTGTCATTATCGGCCGCCCTCAGATGAATTATTTCCGGGGATAGAGATGGGTGTGTGTGTGTGTGTGTGTGTGTGTGTGTGTGTGTGTGTGTGTGTGTGTGTGTGTGTGTGTGTGTGTTGCTGGCTGACTCTCTCTCTTTTTGCATAACTCCTTATCACTCTGTTTGCTATGAATAATGCATGTGCAGTCAGAGCAGCAGTCAGAAGGCATTGTGCTGGAGAGAGAGAGAGAGAGAGAAGGGGAGGGAGAGAGAGAGAGAGAGCGAGAGAGGGGGGGGGAGAGAGAGAGAGTGCGAAAAAGGTCATTGAGGACATTTGTGCTTATGTTTGTTCACGTTTTCTTTGCTCTTGCTTGAATATTCATGAGAGTGTCACTCTCATGAACACAGGGGAGCTGCGTTGGGAGAGGTAAACAGTAAATAGTAACTGGATTGCATTTATATATCGCTTTTATCCAAAGCGCTTTACACCGACGGCGGTGCCAACCATGCAAGTTAACAACCAACACGTCAGGAGCAGTTAGGGTTAGGTGGTGTCTTGCTCAGGGACACCTCCACACTTAGCTAGGAGGAGGGGGAGGAGCCCGGGGGTCGAACCAGCAACCTTCCTGTCGCCGGACAACCGCTCTTATACCTCCTGAGCTACTGCTAACAGAGGTCAGGTCATCATTCATTACATACAGAATATATACTGTATGTTGTATGTTAACACATATACTATGTTAACATGCAGCACATATCCTGTATTTGTTGTATGTTATCACACACTGTATATGTGTTAACATACAGTACATACATACAGTGTGGAGTTCAGTTGTAGGGGAGGTCACTCAAATGCTTAAATGTCAAAGTGTTTTATTGTCCCATGTACATCACAACACAGGGCCATTCTGAACAGTGAAAGTCTTGTGTGTGTGTGTGTGTCTGTGAGTGTGTATGCGTGTGACTGTGTATGAATGTGTGTGACTGCGTTTGCATGCATTGTGTGTGTGTGTGTGTGTGTGTGCATTGTGTGTCTGTGTGTGTGTGTGTGTGAGACTGTGCGTGTGTCGTGTCGTAATCTGAGTAAAAACATATCAGAGTAAAAACATAGAAATTCTAAAATTCCAAAATTATATATAAAAAATATACACAAAATAAGCAATAAAAAAGTGCAATTTAAAGAAGAGATGTGCATTAATGTAACGCAGTAGTGTCCATAGGGGGTGGGAATCGGCGGGGATCAGTGGGGGTCCCGGGTCTTGTTAATGAGGCCAGTTGCCACGGGGAAGAGAACTGTTCTCGTGGTGTGAGGTTGTGGTCCATCCTGCTGGAGGGGAGAGAATCAATTTGCCTCCTGGGCCAGATTAGATCGACTCACGTGCCGCATCCGGCCCCCGGGCCACATATTTGACACATGCTTGTATTGTATGCAAAGCTATAGACAGTGATTTCAGATCCAGGGCATTGTGGTAACCGGGGTTAGGGAATCGAACCCAATACCTTTGGGCTGGGAGTTGAACACACTAGCATTCCGGTGAGAACCTGGTTAATGCTTCTTGTCAAGAACTGTTCTGAAGGAAGAAGAAATAATAACTTATTCCTCTAAGTGTGGTTCTTAAATATGCAGCACAAAGGCCAGTTTAAGATTAGTTTAAGGTTGGTTTAGCCAGTTACTACTTTCTTCTACAGAGGCTTTTGATTGAATGAGGATCATATCTAAGATCATGGCAGCAGGGATGTGGAATGTATGGAATGGAAACAAGACATACGTGTAGCGTGTGTTCAGCAGGTTTGCTCGCATCATATTTTAATCATTTCATGTTGCCAGACCGCAGGACTGCAGGCCTGGAATGACAGCCAGAGTGAACACTGTGGAGACTCACTAGATTACTGATGGTAGTGTGCTGCCCCCTAAAGGTTCAAACGTGCATACATGGTACAAAATAAACTAAAGAAGACTCCATCAACTTTAAAATAATAACAAAGTAGCTCACTATATATATATAGAAATATAATATCAATGGATGGATGGATGGATATCAATCAAACAAAGTAATTCAGTCAATGACATTGCAATCTAATCTTCTAATTCTCTCCCTCGCTCTCATTCTCATTCTCTATCTCTTTCTCCCTCACCTTTCTCTATGTCCCTATGTGTGTGTGTGTGTGTGTTGTTTGTGTGTGTGTGTGTGTGTCTGTGTGTGTGTGTATGTGTGTGTGTGGTCTGTGTGTGTGTGTGTGTGTGTGTGTGTGTGTGTGTATGTGCCTGTGTGCTGTGTGTGTGTGTGTGTGTGTGTGTGTGTGTGTGTGTGTGTGTGTGTGTGTGTGTGTGCAGGCGATACGCGACAACAAATATTTCCTTGTTAGCTGAGGAACACTGCCCCCCATCGCTCTTCTTCTTCTTTTGCCGGCCGGCTGTCTCAGATCTTCACCTTTTTCTGTCCTATTCTCGCGCGTCTCTTCCTGCTCTGCTACACTTCTCACTGTTTCCAGTTCCTCAATAAGCGCCTACGCTCCTCTGCTTATCTTATAACACTTCCAAAATGCAGACTTCTCTCACGAAAAAATATATTAATATAGAGAGCCTATCTCCATTTCCTTGGACACTTCTCTTATGATTCACAGTATCATCCTCCGATCTGTCAACACAAATCTAGCCCAGCCCGGGCCGTTTCTTGCGGAAGCCCGCTCCACTCCTGAAGGTACACCCCCTCGTAGTCCCCCTATGATACGCGGAACTGTAGCCCTATTCCCCTTCTCTTCCTGCAGAATTCCCCGGCATGGCGTTATAGATCTGCTCCGTTCTGAACAATAAGGCCACCAGTCTCGTCACCCGTGCGCTCGCTTCACCAACAACGTGGCCCCAGATAAACCAGGCATCACGCATTCTCCGCGCAGCGATAAAGGAGGAAGAGAGTAAATAACAACAATCTGCATCGGGAATCGAGTGAAGCACGACTCCGCGCCAGGACCGAAATTTAACTGAGGCCCGTGTTTAATACTATTTTCCTGCTCTTCCGCGCGCGTTGGCTGCGCGCGTCGGCGCCGGGACGCCTCGTCCCCTAACCGCCGCCGCGTCGACATTGACCATCGCCACACTTTCCATTTGAAATTCAGAACATTCTTCAATTAGTCTCTATTTCGCCAAAATGCCCAGGAACCCCAACACGTTGCACTCCCGGCGCTGTGGCGTCATTATGAGAGGCATCACCGACCGCAGCTGCGTGCCGTCGCTACGGCCGTATCCTCGAATTTCTCTATCTTCCCTCACCTGTGTTGCGCCGGCCCGTGTTTGTCTGCTGGCGCGTAAGTCCCAGCATTTGGCCGGACGCTAGCTCCGAGAGAGTGAGCGCCGCGTCGACACTTCTCTTCTCACTGCCCCGCTTTTATTCCGACGAGCACTTAGCACTTAGGATGGGTGTCAGGGGTGATGAGAGAGGCGAGCGAGCTATGAGAGATACTAAGTTAAAATTATGAGTTAATATAAGTTGATATCAAGTCATAGGAGCTCATAATTATGATTTAGCGTCTCAGCGGTGGACATTGGTGACGCAGTTGCCATGTATTCTATTTAATAACGATGAAAGGTATCATACTTCATGACTTTGTAACGCTAAATTGAATCTCATTCATTATACGTGTTAGTATCTCTAGATTGTGACGCTTTGGAAATGGTGAGAAACATTCTCACGATTATGAGGAATGTATCTCGTTTTTTATGACTTGTCGAAGCTATTTCTGAATTGTCTTTGAGATGTCCCTCCTCTCGTCTGCTACAGACAGTGGAAAACAGGTTCCCTGCTCCCACAAACCTGGACCTTAATTAAAGATGCTGTCGATAACATTTGAGATTTGACGTTCGATAAAGAACTCTCTCTGCATTAAGGGTTGAATTTCACACCACAACAGGCAAGATGGATTCCAGACCAATCACAGAAAATCACGCCCCAATTGGTCACAAATGAGCTGGAAATGGCCTAAAATCTAAATGAAACACATAAAACTATTAGCTTATAAATCTTGAGTATAACTATAGATAGTGTTAGGAATGGGACACTTACTGTAACAGGAGCCCATCGTCTCATAATCCGCCTACGGCCATGATATGATGATATGATCATGATTATATAGTTATGTGGTTATTATATGATCATGATTATATGGTTTCATTATTATATGATCATGATGTTCTATTATATGGTTACGATGTCATGATTGTTTTTTATGACTTCATATCTCAATTTTGTCACTCTACATGTGATTGCATCGCTGCGTACAGACTGAGGCAGGCGCTCTTCAATATTACCTGCAGCGCCTTTAATACGCACGATGTGTTCAATATTCACGCAGTCGTCGTTATTATTTTCCCTCGAATTGCTGCTGCTGCTGCGGTGGACACGAGAACCAGCTGTGCACTGGAGATGCAAATCAGGACTTAGCATCGCATAGAAGCTCTATTCATCAGTATGCTGATCCTCGGAATCACAGATAATGAGTGACTTCGGTTCGAGGACTTTAGAGCGTATGGTGGCTCCGCGAGACGGGGATATAGGAGCCCGGCGCCTCGGCTCCTGATCTCTACCAACGGCGACGCGCGTCGACCTCTGACCCGCCGACACGCGGAGGTCCGGATCGGACGCAGCTGCAGAGGATGAGTGGCGCATACGTACTTAAGTAGCGTTAAAAGCTTAAAGGTTGAGACGCCACGGCGAGGCTTAGAGGAACCATACCCCGCTAACGCCTAAAACCCTGAGCCTCTTCCGTCGTCGGGGAATCTCCTGCGATCTGATTGGCTCCGAGGGTGACCGGGGAGCTTCCTGCGGTGGGAGTGTCCACCCAGATGTATGCTGGATAGATGAGTCTACCGGCCAGCCCTACTACCCAGTGGACGGTAGCAACCGGTAGGCTGTTCTGTCCACCATACATCTGGGTGGACACTCCCACTCGTGATGTGTCCAAAAAAACGGAGATTCCGAAACAGCTTGGGAGGGCTAATCCCGCTCACACCTGGTGGTACAACAGGTCTCCTTGTAAACCGTTTTAGTGCACATCCTACCCTTACATATTGGTCCATGGTGGGAGCTGCTCTTTGTCAACCAGTGATATAATCAGGGACAGAAACGGTACCACAGTAGTAGAGCAACAACACGATGACAACGCCGCTATTAAGACCCCCCCCCCCCTCCTTCCCGCTCTCTCTCCCCCAGTACGAGCGGCTCCTCTGAGCGTTGTGTTTCTATTCATCAGGAAGCCATTTGGCGAAGCCGCATTAAACCTCCGACGCCTCCGAAGTGGTGACGAATGATGATTACCTGGGGGAGATCGATAATGATCGCCGCCGCGCTATTAATGGTTCCGCGTGCGGCGGCGATGCGGCCAAACACGAACGGGCGGCCATTGATGTAGAACCCCCTGGGGGTGCCGGGCAGGAGGGAGGGAGGGGGGGAGGAGAGGGGAGGAGAGGGAGGGAGGGAGAGCCACCGGAAAGGGAGAAAGGAAAAAAGGAGGAGCTAATTTAGGACCAGCGGCTTTGTGTCACCTGACTCGTTTAATCACCGCTGTGGGGTGAGGTGCGGTGAAGCGCGGATGATGTGGTTTTTTTTTGGTTTTCCCGCTTTTGCCTCACTGAGCAAAAGGGAAACGCTCCCATGTTCCCACTGACTCCCTTTTTGCATTTTCTCGAATGTCTTCTATATTATTATTCTCTGTTTAATGTTCACTGTTAGGCACCGAATGCACAAAAGCACATTCCTTGTTTGCAAAAAAAACGACGGCAGTAAAGCTGTTTCTGATTCTGATGGTTCATTTGGAGTAGAGGGGTGGGAGGTGAGGGTGAGGGTGAGGTGAGGGTGAGGGTGAGGTGAGGTGGTGAGGGTTGAGGGGTGAGGGGTGAGGGTTGAGGGGTGAGTGTTGAGGGTTGAGGGGTGAGGTTGAGGGAGGTGGTGGTGGTGTCTCGGAGTCAGCCAGACACGTGCAGCCCGGCAGCTCCTCTTTGCTCGGTGTTTCATCAGAAGGGGCGCCTGTCAGGGGCCCGGCGGTGAGTCACTCCGGCACAGGAGAGGAGGCAGCTCAAACTACACACATCACACACACCACCACACACACACACGCACCACAGACACAGACACACACCACGCAGACACACACACACACACGCACACACAATATGGAACATTCATTAGAACACAGGCCAGGACTCCATCTCGGTGTGCAGCGGAGTGGAAACAAGTCGAAAAAAACACAGTGATGGCTTTGGTCAGCAGACAGCAATATCTGTCTGTCTGTCTGCTGTCTGTTTGTCTATCCGCCTGTCTCTCTATCTATCCACCTCCATCTATCTGTCTTACTGTATCTGTCCAGCTGTCTGTCTGTCTGTCTATCTATCAATATTTCTATCTGTATACTGTAGGTATCTGTCAGTCTAGCTGTCTATCTACAGTATATATCCATGCATCTCTCTCGCTCTCTCTCTCTCCCTCTCTCTCTCTCTCTCTCTCGCTCTCCCTCTCTCCCCCTCTCCCCCTCTCTCTCTCTCTCTTTAGCAGTAGGGGGGTGGTGGGGCATTATTTGTCGTCGCACCACCCACTTCCTCTCCTGTTTCCTGCGTTTGTCAGGACGCTGAGGAAGAGCAATCAGTCGATGTCGATGTCGTTATTATTTAATAACTGAAGCGGCGTCGAGGTGCGGTCGGCTACGCTGTCGCTGTCCTTATGATCATAACAGTGATCGCAGAATGCTCACACGGGCATCGAGTGTATTGACAGGTATGAGTGAGAAATAGGAAATATAAAATAGTGAATCGTGGGTCGTTTCGATGGGGATGGGTGTGTGTGTGTGTGTGTGTGTGGGGGGGGTGGGGGGGGGTGGGCGTTTGAATGAACAAGCACGATTATAAATTATTTTATGGCACCCTGGCACCATCACACAGCACTTGGGTCTTAATCGTTGACAAATTGAAATGTTTCGGCTACTTTCCAGATGAATTATGAATTGTGGTGTAAAAGACATTCGTCGTTGTTAGTAATCACAATTTTAATTTTATTTTTGCGATCTGGGGCTATTAATAAAAGTGCAGGCCAGGCCTAACGAGGTCACTGGTCCGACTGGTAGTTAGAATAAAAACAAATAAAGACAGTTGTCCCTTTCAGCTAAAAGCCGTCCTCTTCAACCGTAGCCAAGCAGCAGCCGCAACGCGAGGCCAGCCGAGCTCTCCGGCAGCAACAGACGCTGCAGCAACAGACAGTCAGACGGGCAACAATGCCTTCACACTCCATAGCTCTGTGGCTGCAGGGGACTGACTTCCGAACACTTCCTTTTACGACCATATGCGGCACTGAATGAAAGTGCATTGTGTGCTTAAAGGCCATCGTCTATATTGTATAACACACACACACACACACACACACACACACAACACACACACACACACACACACACACACACACACGTCATGCACACACACACACACACACACACACACACCCACCAAGGTCATTAGAACGAGTTTCATAATTGCTAGGTTGCCTGCATAATAGCTGGGATAAGAGCAGACGTGCCATTCTGAGTGCATTACTCACATCTATGAACCTACTGACCAATGCTAAGTACTGTTAATAACGCCAAGATGTACAAACACACAAGTCAGTGCGAGGGTCCGCAGAGGGAAGGCGGTGGGGTGGGGGGGTTCTGCAGAGTCCAGGTGAACTCTGAACAGGTGAGTCTTGAGTCTCTTGCGGAAGCTGGTGAGCGACTCTGCCGACACGTTTGCCTGTTCTTAGTGAAGGTGGTACCAGTTGAGCATGGGGGGCGCGGGGTCAGACTAGTGTTTGTAAAAAATCCCCATTTCTTCATTCGGTCTCCTGTGTCTGCGTCTGTGTTCTGAGTTTGGGTTTGGGTATATGTGTGGGGTCTCAGCTCCATGCGAGGCCCGCCGAGGTTGAGCTTCTGGGAGCCGCAAGGAGCCTCTCTACGAGGGAACGTGGACGAGCGGAGAGGAATTTATCGGAAATCGGATGCTTGATTGGTGATTGAACCGAGTGTGATCCCAGACACTCTCTCTCTCTCTCTCTCTCTCTCTCTCTCTCTCTCTCTCTCTCTCTCTCTCAAGTGACCGTGTGTTATCGATCGCTCGCTTCTAATCTAGTTTATGATGTGACGCCGAAGACAAAAAGGATGAGGGACAATGAGACAATGGCAACGAGAGTCTATTACATCCGGCCTTTTGCTTGCTTGTTAATTTGTGTGTTTGTCTTTGGCCGAGTGTGTGTGTCTGGTTGCAGGCTGTAGGCAGTTCAGTTCACTACAGTTCATATTCTACGGTATTTTGTCCTGTCAGGGAAACTCATTTAGACAGGATAAAAACTTTACAAATACATATTGATGCATAAAATGCGATATAATAAGTAGACCCACACAAACACATGACAACAAACACACGAGAACGGATGACAGCGGTCGGAAGCAGGAGTGTGAGGAAGTGACAAGTAAATTGGAAAGGTGCTAATTATAGTCGCTACAAATTTAGCAAACGTATTACACATGGAGTACAACGGAGAACCTGTCCTCCTCACGACTCTTACTGGTTAACATGATCTCAAATTAATTTAGGATTTAAAGTTCCCCTTTTAAATCAAGGGGAATTATTCAAGCGCCGCCATCTTCATCAGTTTCACGTGTTGTTTCATAGCATAGGTCACACACACGCACACACACACACACACACACACAGACACACACATATACTGTACATATATATAATATTATGTATGGTTTTAGCGCTCCCGGCATTCGCATTCCCACCATTAGCGTTCCCACCGCCGTTAGCGTTCCCGCCGCCATTACACAGCGGGTTCCGTGTCTCGCGTGTCGCCGCAGACGCGAACAACTCCAACATTTACCGAGAACAATTGATCGCCCGCCGCATCTAATCCACTTTAAACCGCTCCGTTCCTCAGCGTGAAGGTGAAATATGAAAGATCGCTCTATATCACGGTAAAGTGAGCGCCTGAGGGGGCCCCGGAACCTTGGGCCGCGCCGGGCCCGTAAATCTCACACACAGATTTATGTGTGTGTGTGTGTGTTGTCGCGTCGCGGTCAAAAGGGCCTCAGAAGAAGCAGAGAAAAGAAAAGTGTATTCTAATAGTGTGTAGGAGGTGTGTGTGTGTGCGCGCGTGTGTGAGTGTGTGTGTGTGTGTGTGTGTGTGTGTGTGTGTGTGTGTGTGCGTGTGTGTGTGTGTGTGTGTGCGTGTGTGTGTGTGAACCCGGGCGCTAGATGTATCAGCTGTAGCCCAGCAGGCTAGCCACTGCTGCAAACACTCTCTATCACACACTACTGCCACCACACTGCCATCTCTCTCTCTGCCTCGCTCTTTCTCTCTCTCTCTCTCTGCCTCTCTCTCTCTCTCTCTCTGCCTCTGTCTCTGCACCTCTATCTATCTCTGCCTCTCTCTCAGCCTCTCTCTCTCTCTCTCTCTCTGTGTCTGCCCCTCTCTCTCTCTCTCTCTCTCTCTCTCTCTTCTCTCTCTCTCTCTCTCTCTCTCTCTCTCTCTCTGTCTGCCCCTCTCTCTGCTGCAACCACTCCATCAGACACTGCCGCTACACTGTCCTATCTCTCTCTCTGTTTGCCTCTCTCTCTCTCTCTCTCTCTCTCTCTCACTCTCACTCGCTCTCTCTCTCTCCCTCTCTCTCTCGCTCTCTCTCCCTCACTCTTTACAGCTCCTACTAACTCATTCAGTCACACATCCCATGCACACACAAACACGCCCCCCCCCTAAACACACACACCACAGCAAACGCACAACACAACCACACACAACACACACCACACAACACGCACACACACACACACACACCACACACACACACACACACACACACACACAGTCTCTCTCCCTCACACACACACACCACACACACATACACACACACACACAAACACACTCACACACAGTCTCTCTCCCTCACACACACACACAGCAACACCCCCACACACACATACTGTACATACACACTAACCAACAGTGAAGAGTACACAGTGCAAAACCCGCATCGCATTGCTTCCATCGGTCATCCGTCGCCACGGAGACCACGGAGAGACCAGCGCAGGAATCGATCCCGTCATCGATACGGACGTTGGCGTCGTGTCACGCGAGACGGATCCTGTAATCTGCAAGTTGATGCATCGTCTGTTAACCAGGAGGCTGCGTTCGAACCCTGGCCTGTCACACAACTGTCCGCTATTAAAGCTATAAAGTCACAGAGGAAGAACAAACAAGAGACTGGGCCGGACCGCAGCCGGTGTCGCGGTCGATTACTCGAATGAATACACATTAGAGCCCTGATTACAGTACTACTACCGGTAATACTACAGTACAGACAAGTACAGGGAAGCGGTCACGTTACGGGAGCCCCACACACAGTCAGCAGTACAGTAGCTGTCATGAACCAGCGGGTGATATCTGGCTGTGTGTGTGCTGTGTGTGTGTGTGTGTGTGCGCGTGTGTGTGTGTGTGTGTGTGTGTGTGCGTGTGTGTGTGTGTGTGTGCTGTGGTTGTTCTCTTGCCAGCCAGAGCACCCACTCTCTATATTCGAGTGACGCAACGCAGTGTTAAGTTGGATGGAATTACCGCTGGCAAATATTTATCATGCAGCACATGAGAAAAAAAAAACACATTTTTTTTCAAAGCCACGGCCAATCGTGCTCATCTGCGGTGTATATTTAATGTTAAGGGAGACGTCTGGTCCATAGGCTTTTTAACTTCAGGGGCAAAAGAGGATGAAGATTATCACAATATTTCTTGTATTCTTCTGCACATTCCGACAAGCATCGCATATCCTGTACGTGACAAATAAAACATCTTGAATCTTGAATCCTGAGATTTGTTTGTTTCAAGATTCCATGATTCAAGATTTCTTTATTGCCATATGTAATTACTGTAGTGCAATGGATCGCTTACTCCCCATTCACTCCTGCAGTATTCTTCTAAGCATACGTTCTAAAACAACTCTAAACACTTCGTAATAAGTACCGAGTAAGTACAGTAAAAAGTACGTTTTCAGAGACTTCCGGACAGATAGACAGCGAGGGTTAACTGCGGTGCGGGAGCGGGAACGAGGGTAAACACTCGGGGGGGGCGGATGAACACAAAGTGTATTATACTGAATTAAAATGTCAAACATCAGGTGCCACTTCAACCGTCCACTCAGATATTTTTTTCCCGCCACGCAAATGTCACGATAACACGCTGAGAGCGCAACAACGGACTCCACAACCAGGGACGACTGGCGAGGACTTGGAATAACCAAGACAATCGTACATTCTTATTTACAGTTAGGCAGACACTTTTGTCCAAAGCAACTGACTTATAATGAGTGCATTGTATGGAGGAGCAGTCGCTTCAAATAATGATTTTCAATATTTCTTCTGTCACTCTTGTGCCATATCACCGTTGCCATGCCAAGAGTGTCTCATTTGATATTACATAAACTATATATACAGTATATATATATCAATATATATGGTCGGTGGGTGGGTGGGTCTGTAGGTCTGTCGGTCGGTGGGTCTGTAGGTCTGTAGGTCGGTGGGGGTCCGTGGCTCGGTGGGCCCCGTGAGATCGCGGTGTGTCGCGGTGCAATAGAAGGTCCCACATGTCACGGGGACGAGGAAGAAGAGAGAAAGACGCTCCCGCTATTAGCATAGCAAACGCTAAAAAGCACATCCATAATGCAGCGGTCGCAGTTGTCGGGGTTTTGTTTTTTTTTTCCCCTGTTTTTCCTCCAAGGGGACATCACTCACAGACACAGGGATCAGCATTTTTCCGGTGTGCCGGCGCCGCCCGGGGAAGTCTTTGATAATGAAACGCTTTATGCAAATGCTGACCACATGTCGGGCCTTGATCTGGTGAACAAAGCGCGCGCGATCAATAGGGACGATGTCGCATGAATCACACTCAGGGCCGCCGCCGCTGACATGCATGTTGCGGTTGTGTTGTGTGTGTGTGTGTGTGTATGTGTCCACCACCACCACGGTCACACACACACACACACGCGCATGCAAATA
>PIJE02000557.1:210676-215676 GCA_002895965.2 Coryphaenoides rupestris | reverse complement strand
GAGGTCGTGGTCGCTTTCTATTGGCTGCTAACTCGACTCGAAGCAGTGTGTGTGTGCGTGTGTGTGTGTGTGTGTGTGTGTGTGCGTGTGTGTGTGTGTGTGTGTGTGCGTGTGTGTGTGTGTTACGTGGGTTTTGACGTTTGGCGACGGCCCGCGCACCACCGCTCCTCGGGAACCCGATGTGTCGGAAACCTTTACTTAACTGTCACGACTGCTCAGTTTGCATTTTTTTATTTATTTTTTTTACTTAGTAGGCGGAAGATCTCCGGCTAAAACGGGAGTTCACTTACTCTTTATGGCAGCTTTTTTTTGTTACCATGGCAAAGCTCCCATGCACCGGGAGAGCGTCCAATGAGCATACAGTATCATCCTAAACAACCATACAGAGGGCCCAAGCCTCGACCCCTTCCCGCCCTCCGCCGTCGGAACCTCATTTCCGATAAATATGTACGGTAGTCAACAGCAAGAGAACAAAAAGTGTTTTATCCTGTTTTAATTGTGCCATGAATTACACATACGATATTTGTCAACTCAAGAAAGTTTGGCGTAAAACTGTCACAAGGAAATGCGCAATTATAAATTGAAAATTGGCTCATTAGCTAACTCTGGCACATTTGCATTGATGTGGAAACTGAAATTATGATTAATGAGCACTGTCCCTGGTAAATAAATCAAGAAATAAATAAAGAAATTGACAAACATCACAAACAGGAACAGGAACACAGGGAAAAAGGATTTGTCTCTCGCTGTTGACGACCCGACACGATGTTTGACAGTGGAAGGGGGAGGGACTTTCTGCTCTCTACTCCACTCTCTGCTATACCCTCCAAAGTTCCCGGTCCGAGTTAGTTATGCAACATTAGCGCCAGTGTTTACGGCGCTCCATAAGCACAGCAAGGGCGCGTTCGCCGTGACCTCAGCGGAGCCAAGATGGCGGCCGGTGTGCAGATGCTTCGGCGGGAGGGTTCCCCGACAGCTTCAGGGTGACCCCGGCTCAACAAAGTGATGCCGCAAGCAGATGGGTGCGCCGTCTGAGGCGCAGGTCACAGCCTTGGAGTGCTCAGACCACGCAGATGTTGTTGTGTGTGTGTGTGTGTGTGTGCGTGTGTGTGTGTGTGCGCGTGTGTGTGTGTGTGTGCGTCATTACCGCAATACACGAGTGTGGAGAGAGATTGGACGATTGAGAAAAATCGCTTGAGTCTGCTGGTCAATCAGAAATGCGAATCTACAGTAAATGTGTGGAGCCAACAAGGTGGAACTGAACCCTTTGGCTGCGTACACACACACACACACACACACACACACACACACACACACACACACAAACACAGGTACACACACGCACACGCACACACAACACCACACACACACACACACACGTATACAGCATACAGCATACAGTACATACTGTATACATCTCTATGAAGTTCTGTTTTACACTTCATATGAATATGATTCCATATAGAACCTTTATACAGTATAACAAGAATAAATACGTTTGTGGATGCTAATGAGACCTTTAAATGGCTTCGAGTGCCGTTCAAATAACATATTCTTTCCAACTGTGTGCATTTCCTATTTACATACAACAGGAACGTAATGGCTCACTGAGCATAGGTCAAATATAGCACATTGTACTATTATTATTATTATTATTAATGATACGCTATGAGAAATTGCATATGGGATAGAGACTCCGGACTGCAATAGAATTTAATAGATTTTATAGCAAATTCAACTCCACACTGAGGTGCATTCTCATTGAACAATATTGTTATCATGACGTTAAATGCACCCAACGTGTCATGGATGTGGTCCCAGAGGGGCATAAATAACACGGAGTCTTTGGGAGATCAAGGTTACGGGTGGGTGGGAGGGGGGAGGAGGCCTCCTTAGCAACGTGTTCCCGCTCTTAACGGCCATGTTGTGTCCACCTGCGAACGGAGAACAGGCTTCAAATTACCTGACCGCTTGTGAATGACACTCTGTCGCCTGTCACGCCCTGCAGCTGGGCTGTGTGTGTGTGTGTGTGTGGTTGTGTGTGTGTGTGTCTGTCTGGTGTGTGTGTGTGTGTGTGTGTGTGTGCACATTTAAGTGCTCCCTGCAGCTTTGGTGTGTGTGTGTGTGTGTGTGTGTGTGTATGTGTGCATAGGTGGCTGTGTTTCTGTGTAGATTTGGATGTGTGTGTGTGCGGTGTGCGCGTTGGAACTGTGTGTGCGGTTGTATGTGTACATTTGTACGCAGGTGCGTGTGTGTGTGTGTGTGTGTGTGTGTGTGTGTGTGTGTGTGAGTGGGTGTTTGCACGCACACGCACACGTCCATATGGGGTATAATGGAAAAAGACACCCCATTTGCTTTTAACTGCGGTTTAACTTTTTTTTTAGCTCCGCGCGAGAGAGTTCCTGCTGATAAAACGCGGAACCACGCGGCTCCCTGGCAGGTTAGCGGCGCAGAACCGACCGGGAGCAACGCATAAATCTCTCCCAAGCTTTCTCCAAACCTTTCCTTTTGCTTTTCTTTTGTTTTACCGCCATTAACACTGCACCGCACCGCACCGCACGCGTGGAACAGAACACGGGCCGACGCGGCGGTGAATCTAATGGGCTTTAAAGAACCTGTGGCGGCCTCGTCACGGGCCATGCGCTCCCCGAACTGTTATTCTGCCTCTGACGCTACTGTTGCTGCTGCTGCTGCTGCTGCTGCTGCTGCTGTTGCTGGTGGTGGTGGTGTGGTGCTGCTGTTGCTGCTGTTGCTATACCGCTGGCCACCCACCACAGAGCAATTCAACGTGATGACATCGCCACCGCTGCGTTACCACGGCGCTGTGCCTTCGAGTGACAGCACCCCCGTCGCTGTGGAAGACACCGACGACTTACTGCGTGGCCGTGACAGAGCTTAAGGCTGATACATACTCTGATACAGCAGAGAAATTTGTTCTTGTTCTCGAGGTGGCAAGAACAAGAACAAAGTTCGTTCTGGCCACGACGTTTCATACTTCACGAGAAACTCCTCAAAAGGCTCCCGCCCACAGCAGCAAACTTCTGCGCCGGCGGAAAGCGCATTAACCACGCCCACTTCAAATTGACCAATCACACAATAGTTTCTCGGACACGACCGGATGATGTGTCGGGAACAAGCTGCGAGAAGAACTCCCGAGCGAGAACACATTTCTCTGTTCTTGCGGAGTATGTATCAGCCTTCAGCCCAACCGAAGCAAAGGTGTGGTTTACCTTTGATAGCTTATGACTTGACTTGACTTTCACTGGTTAATTGGTTGCTTGGTTAATTGGTTAATTGGTTAATTGGTTAATTTGTCTGGATTTTTTTATTTCCCTGCATATCCTGTATGTGTATGTGACAAATAAACAAAGTTCTTGAATCTGGGAGTGTGTGTGTTTGGTGGCTGGCTTAATTGGCCTCACCTGGCCCAGTTAGAGTCTGGGGGTGGGTGGGTCTACAGCCTCACCTGGCCCAGTTAGAGTCTGGGGGGGGGGTGGGGCTACAGCCTCACCTGGCCCAGTTAGAGTCTGGGGTGGGGGGGGGGGCTGCAGCCTCACCTGGCCCAGTTAGAGTCTGAGGTGGGTGGGGCTAACAGCCTCACCTGGCCAAGTTAGAGTCTGGGGGGGTTTGGGGCTACAGCCTCACCTGGCCCAGTTAGAGTCTGAGGTGGGTGGGGCTACAGCCTCACCTGGCCCGGTTAGAGTCTGGGGTGGGTGGGGCTACAGCCTCACCTGGCCCAGTTAGAGTCTGGGGTGGGTGGGGCTACAACCTCACCTGGCCCAGTTAGAGTCTGGGGTGGGTGGGGCTACAGCCTCACCTGGCCCAGTTAGAGTCTGGGGGGGTTGGGGCTGCACACCTGTGGTGCGTTGGCTAATCAGTGCACCACAGGTTAAGTCATCCACCAGCACACACACACACTCAGGGAGTGCTAGCATCTGTACCAGCTGCTCTGTCATGTCATTTTAAACTGGACTTTCAACGCCACTACTGTGCTTGTGTCCTTGGGAGGAACCCCAAATTAAGCCACATGTGGCATTTTGGCAAAGAATTATGCACAGTCGTGAACCTAAAAATACGCAACATTATGCAATGGAAAGCAACAGCCAGTCCTACACTGTAAGCTCGTTAGCCGATGTATACGTTTTCAATTTATTGTTTGCAAACTATAAACCAGCTCATGTGGGTTTTTTATAACGCGGTCAATGTTAGCTAGAGGCATGGCTGGCTATGTTTACGCTCATGTGGATATAAGCTAACGTGAGCTGAATCTCGATTCTTACCTGTTGAGATAATGAGCCAATGTCTCTGAAATTCTTCGGGACTCTAAGCTGTGTTCATCTTTCAAATTAAATGCCGAGGTTTAGAGGTTTACCCGTGTTTTAGCGCGGCTCTGGTCGTGGAGCATTTTCAAACGAGGACGGTTAGTTTGGGCAGCTCTGCAATCGCAGTTGATCCAGTTTGTTTGCCCGACTCCATGGCTGCAGCACGCTGTGTTTGTGTGTTATTTGTTTCATATCTGGCAACCCGGGGTGCTCTGAGAATGAGTGAGTCATACGGACCACGTTTCTTTAATCTCTGATGACATATCATGGTAATTTTATGATTTAGTGCAGTGCATTTGCATATAGCTCGTTTAATGGATTACTCGAAATACTGACGCATCCACAGTGTGTAGCCACAAGCCCAGATTTACCCCATAGTCTCGTCACCCCTTTGCAAAAAGCTTAACCTATGTTGACTCAGGTCAACTGATTAAGTCAACTGTTTAATTTAATTCCGTCTATGTGCTGGAGATGTCATGCATGCATGTGAGTGTGCATATTATAAACACACTGGTGTGTACACACAAACACACACACACACACACACACACACACACACACACACACTGCATGCTGTAAGGGGAGCTGTAAGGAGAATGTCCTCATTACCCAGCTAGCATGGACAGAATGTTCTGATCACATAAAAGCAATCCCTGGGAATTGGCACCGAATGCCTCA
>PIJE02000557.1:200676-205676 GCA_002895965.2 Coryphaenoides rupestris | reverse complement strand
GATCAACAACAGCAGGAGCAGCAAGGCGGCGAAGGGGTCAGCTGTGCGCTCGCGGGTTTGACCTCGCGCGGTACGAGTCCTCCGGCTCCCCGCCTTCCCAGCTCGGCGAACCATCTGTCCACCGACAGCGAGCAGAGGGCCTCCTCTCTGACTCTCTCCGGGGTCTACTGCTGCTGCTGGGAGGTCGGGACTCGTGTGGACGGACTCAAGGGCCCCCAGAGGTCACTGACTCATCGCTTTGGCGTTTGCGTCCATTTGCACTCTCTCACCCCCTCTCTCTCTCTATCTCTCTCTCTCTCTCTCTCTCTCTCTCTCTCTCTCTCTCAGACCAAAGGGTTTTGTTTGCATGGGAAGTGTACATTTACATATTTACATATGTATGCAGCAACTCATACGTTGACTTACTGTCATCAAACTATTTCTTCCAAGGATTATGCCACAGAATGACTTGTCTTTCCCTCTCCTCTCTATCTCTCTCTTCTCTCTCTTCTCTCTCTCCTCTCTCTCTCTCTCTCTCTCTCTCTCTCTCAGACCAAAGGGTTTTGTTTGCATGGGAAGTGTACATTTACATATTTACATATGTATGCAGCAACTCATACGTTGACTTACTGTCATCAAACTATTTCTTCCAAGGATTATGCCACAGAATGACGTCACTATCCACCACCACCACGGTCACACACACACACACACGCGCATGCAAATAGTGGCGTCTTTATCATAATCTTCATCATCCTTGTCATCAACTTAATCGTCATCATCATCATCATCATCATCATCATCAGTATCCTCAGCATCGTCATCGTAATCATTATCAATGTCATCATCATCTTAATCTTCATCACCATCGTAATCTTCATCATTCTCAGAATCTTCGTCATGTTATCGTCAGCATTTTCAATATCATCTTATCAATCAATATCAACTTCATCCTCATCATCCTCCTCATCCTCTTCCTCATCATCCATCTCTTCTTCCGTGGTGCGGCCGTGTGCAGCTGTCCCAGTTTTCAGTCTCTCCGTCTCCACGGCGGCTGACAGATGGATCTGTCAGGAAATACTGGCAAAGTCAAACACCAGGGCTCTCTCTCTCTCTCTCTCTCTCTCTCTCTCTCTCTCTCCCTCTCTCTGCCTCTGATTGATACACCCCGGGCTGGCTCGCCCACTCGCCCACTGATTCATATTAACGCCGACCTGGACAGGAAGTAGAGAAGAGAAGGCAGAAGAGATCACACGGTGCTCTGCAGCCACTTAGCCACGTCTCTCTCACTCTCTCTCTCTCTCTCTCTCTCTCTAACAACCCAGCAGCTGGGAGGCGGTCGGCGGATCACATGAGAGAAATGGGAGAGAGGGAGAGAGGAGAGGAGAGAGAGAGGAGAGAGAGAGAGGAGAGAAAGAGAGAGGAGAGAGAGAAGAGGAGAGGAAGAGAGAGGAGAGGAGAGAGATGAGAGAGAGAGAGAGAGAGAAGGAGAGAAGAGAGAGGGAGGAGAGAGAGAGGAGAGGAGAGAGGTGAATAGAGAGAGAGAGAGAGAGAGAGAGAGAGAGAGGAGAGGAGGAGAGAGAGGAGAGAAGAGAGAGAGAAGAGGAGAGAGAGTGAGAGAGAGAGAGGAGAGAAGAGAGAGAGAGAGAGAGAGAGAGAGAGAGAGAGAGAGAGAGAGAGAGAGAGGGGATTGGGAGAGAGAGGGGAGAGAGAGAGAGACAGAGAGACAGAGAGAGAGAGGGGGGAATGAGAGAGAGGAGAGAGAGCGCCAGATATAGAGAGACAGAGAGACAGAGACAGAAAGAAACATTTATATTTAATTTCTTTTTTCCTTGTTATTGTATCTTATTTTTGTATTTTTATATTTTGTATTTTTTAGATTTTTTTTTACTTTTACTGTATATATTTAGTTCTTTATAAATATACTTTTTATTTACCACTCGCTTTGGCAATATAAATGTACGTTTCCCATGACAATAAAGCTCTTTAAATTGAAATTGAATTGAATTGAAAGACAGAAGGAGAGTGAGGAGGGAGTGAGAGAGAGAGAGAGAGAGAGAGAGAGAGAGAGAGAGAGAGAGAGAGAGAGAGAGACAGAGAGAGAGAGAGAGAGAGAGAGAGAGAGAGAGAGAGAGAGAGAGAGAGAGAGAGAGAGCGAGAGAGAGAGAGAGTGATGAGGTGAGGTCTCTGCTCGACAGACAGCACGGTGAGTGATTCATGAGCCATTCATGTCCCGGGAACGGAGGCATTACCGGGACAACAAAACACACGAGTGGGAACCAAGACTCGGGTCAGTCGTGCCTCACGGGGAAGTAGAGCGACACCTCTGCTCTGTGACGCTCGCGGTGGGATGACCGCGAGCGTCACTGCAAAGGCAAAGTGAAATAAGTACGAGGAAATAAGACGCACACGACAATGCACACGTGTTGAATGAATAATGAGGACTCCTAGACTGGAAGACAAGGGGGTTGTCCTGTTGCTCATTGTTTGTCTTTGCTTATGTCTTGTTTTTTGAAGCTGTTCTGAAATTGAAGTTGTCCTCAGATTGTTCGTCTCCGTCTGCTTCTATTCGCTGCCCATGTTTGTGTTGTGCTGACGTCCGTCTGTGTTCTACTTTTACTGTAAACTATATGACTCACGACATGATTATTGTTTTATTATTGTTTTTTTATTATTTTAATTTTATTTTGGCTGCCGACTTCACACCTGGCACAGGGGCGACAGATGAAAGCTAGCCTCGTCGCTAATTCTGGCATATTTACAGGACTGTTTATTACAGTAACACGCGGTGTCCCTGACAAATAAACGGAATAGATAAACGAAATAAAATAAAATGCCACTCGTGCTCACAGCGCAAGCGACACAGACCGGCCAACGACATCGGCCGCCGTTGAACGATAATGAACGACAGTAGATAGAGTCGGATACAGAAACCTTCCCTCTGACAGGCGTAGTACGCGTGAACTGTGCAGGCGGCGTGCGGCGCGGCAAACCGGTACGTTTGACGTTTTGCGTTGTAAAAGCCGCGGTAATTAGTGTCAAGATCGGCGCAGGGGAAAACGTTGCGTTCTTCAGAGATCGCTGTCGGAGAAAAACACCGGAAAACGGCCACGCGGGCTAACGAGAGTCAAGCACACGTGACGCGACCGAGAGAGAGAGAGAAAAAAAAAAAAAAAACCCGCTCCTGCAACACCGGCCTCGCTTTCAATACATCTGACGCTCGCCCACATTTCCCTGGGAGAAGCTGACGGAGCTGGCAGCCTTTGCCGCGGCCATCCAGGGACAATGCGGCAGGCAGACAGGCAGGCAGGCAGGCAGGCAGGCAGGCAGGCAGGCCGGAAGGCTGAGGCGCCGGCGGTACTGTAGTGGTGTGGCAGGTTCAGCTGAAGGAGAGCTGACCACCTCCATACTAATGAGCCTCGATATGCAGCGCAGTGACTGAGGCGGCGGGGGGGAGGAGGAGGAGGAACAGTCACACACACAGAAACAAGCGCACACACACACACACCACAAGCACACAGACACGCACACAGACACACACACCACACACACACAGACAGTACACACACGCACACACACACACACACACACAGCAACCAGTTATATCACCGCCTTCTCCGCCATTGAGAAAAACAAATGCGTTTGCCGGGCTCTCATGCTGACAGTCGGACACGCTGACAGTCGGACACGTTGACAGTCGGACACGCTGACAGTCGGACACGTTGACAGTCGGACACGTTGACAGTCGGACACGTTGACAGTCGGACACGTTGACAGTCGGACACGTTGACAGTCGGACACGTTGACAGTCGGACACGTTGACAGTCGGACACGCTGACAGTCGGACACGCTGACAGTCGGACACGTCGGTTGACAGTCGGACACGTTGACAGTCGGACACGTTGACAGTCGGACACGCTGACAGTCGGACACGCTGACAGTCGGACACGCTGACAGTCGGACACGTTGACAGTCGGACACGTTGACAGTCGGACACGCTGACAGTCGGACACGCTGACAGTCGGACACGCTGACAGTCGGACACGTTGACAGTCGGACACGTTGACAGTCGGACACGCTGACAGTCGGACACGCTGACAGTCGGACACGTTGACAGTCGGACACGTTGACAGTCGGACACGCTGACAGTCGGACACGCTGACAGTCGGACACGTTGACAGTCGGACACGCTGACAGTCGGACACGCTGACAGTCGGACATGTTGACAGTCGGACACGTTGACAGTCGGACACTTGACAGTCGGATGACAGTCGGACACGTTGACAGTCGGACACGTTGACAGTCGGACACGTTGACAGTCGGACACGTTGACAGTCGGACACGTTGACAGTCGGACACGCTGACAGTCGGACACGTTGACAGTCGGACACGCTGACAGTCGGACACGTTGACAGTCGGACACGTTGACAGTCGGACACGTTGACAGTCGGACACGCTGACAGTCGGACACGCTGACAGTCGGACACGCTGACAGTCGGACACGCTGACAGTCGGACACGCTGACAGTCGGACACGTTGACAGTCGGACACGTTGACAGTCGGACACGTTGACAGTCGGACACGCTGACAGTCGGACACGCTGACAGTCGGACACGTTGACAGTCGGACACGCTGACAGGAAATCTGTGACCGTCGCCGTAACAACCAAAGCAAAGCTGTTTTGTTAGCTCGTGTTGAAAGCTCGCTCTGCGCGGCTCGGGTTGAATCATTCCCTAATAAACATGCATTCTGTCCTACTGGCCGCCTGGGAAAAATAAATACATACATAAATAAACATGAATACGTTTTACTTGCTAATTAACTTCCTAAGAGATGACTAGATTAACCATGACCCTGACCCTACTCTACTGCTGTGTGTGTGTGTGTGTGTGTGTGTGTGTGTGTGTGTGTGTGTGGTATGAAAATCGATTCATGTGTGAATCAGGATTCTTTGCATCGTCAAAAATCTATATTCTGTCCTGTACTGTTCTGTACTGTTATGTACTGTTCTGTACTGTTCT
>PIJE02000557.1:163176-193176 GCA_002895965.2 Coryphaenoides rupestris | reverse complement strand
GTTTGGAGACGCGGAGACGCGGATGGAGGGGGGTGGGGGGTGGGGAATGGGGGTGAGGGGGTGAGGATGGAGGTGTAGGTGGGGGGGTTGAGGATGGATGATGGGTGGTGGTGGTGAGGTGAGGTGGGGATTGGGAGGTGAGGATGGAGTGGTAGTGGGGGGGTGGTGAGGATGGAGGGGTGTAGGGTGGGGGGTGAGGATGGGTGGTGAGGGGGTGGTGTAGGTGGGGGGGTGAGTGATGGGTGGTGGGGGGGGGTGGGGTGGTGGTGAGGGGGGGGGGCGAGGGGGGGGGGGGGGGGGGGCGGTGAGGATGCGAGATGGGTGATGGTGGTGGGGGTGAGGATCGTAGATGGTAGGTGAGAATAGATAGAAATAGAATAGACTTTATTTATCCCGAAGGAAATGGGATGGGGGGTGCGTTGGGGGTGGGTGAGGGATGGAGATGGATGGTGGTGGTGGGTGGTGGGGGTGGTGAGGATGGAGATGGATGGGTGTGGTGGTGGTGGTGGTGGGTGGTGGGTGGTGGGGGGGTGAGGAGTGGAGGTGAAGGTTGAGGATGGGGGTGGCGGTCTGACGTGCCTTCACTGATCATATGAAGTCAGAAATTACCTTCTCTCTGCTTAATCAGGGCCACCACCGTGTAAAACGAATGAATAAGCCATTTTTTTTCTTCTTCTTCTTCTTCTCTTTTTGTCACTTTTTCCAGTTTCGGAGGAGAGTGCGTTGCTGTGCTGCTTTTGATGAGTCATCGAAAGGCAAGTCACAGAATAGCAGGCAGGCTACACCAACACCAGTCAGCTAACGTGAGGCTATATAGGGGACATCTTTTATTTTGGGCGATACTACAGGGACATTCACCCACGCTTGCATGCACACACGGATGCACACACACACACACACACACACACACACACACACACACACACATACACATAAAGCCACAAGCATGTAGTCACACAAACACACACATGCCATGAAATGACATGTGCACACACAAACACAAAAATAACATCATTTGAGTGTCATTGGTATTTTTCTGGTCTTTTTTACGGTAAATATTGTAAATATTGAGACTGATCCTCCAATTGATGTTACCTATAGTATTCTTTTGCACATTCCGCTGAGCATCAGCACTTTTTCATTTCACTGCACATCCTGTATGTGTATGTCACGATTAAACTTCTTGAATCTTGAATCATTGATCATTTGAGTGTCAGTAACATCAATCTCAGTCATTCCAAAGTCCACGATAACCCTTCGATCTCTCAGACGCTCCCAGATATGAATTTCCACAGCATCCATCCACGGGGACGCACATTGTCTCTTCTCAATGCTTCAAAAGAAGGGATTTCTGAGGAAAACAATGATTTAGTCGGGCTTGTGTGGCGCAGCACTGTGTGTGTGTGTGTGTGTGTGTGTGTGTGTGTGTGTGGTGAACCTCTGGAGCCACTAGCATTGATAGCATCTCCCCCTCGCCGCTCTTTAGCTGCTTGTCCGTTACATTATCTGCTCTATTGTCTGCTTGATTGAGACGTTGCCAGGCCAAGACATCATCCGCTCCGCACACACACACACGCCACCGCACACACACACACACACACACACACACACATATATATCTACACTGCATTGTACTGTCGTGGGCAGAGGGGAATAATTCACTGGTGCAGCAGCAGCAGGAGCAGCCAGCAGCAGCAGCAGCATGTCTGTGGTTGTCAGCTTTGTCCCTGGATGACCTTGACCGTGACCTGCTGACTTTGACCGCGACCTGCTGACCTTGACGGAAGACACGAGTTTGAAGAAGAAAGGAGCCCGGCCCCCCAACTGAGCCTGTATTGTCGTGAGACAGACATTGGCAATACAGCCGAGAAATGTTACCTTTTTTTTACTCCATGACTCATTTGCTCTCCGTTGACACAATCAATCACGATCAGTCTTTTCTTGAGATGAAAGCGAGGTGGAGTTAGCACCTGTGTTCGGTTAAACTGGGAATTACACACACACACACCACACACACGCACACACACACACACACACACACACACACACACACACACACACACACACACACACACACACACACACACACAGACACACACACACACACACACACACACACACACACAGACACACACCACACACACACACACAAGTAAGTAGGCAAGTAATGCAATCAAGACCATCTTCCTTAGCTCCTTGCCAAATTGAGCTGGAGCACAATAAACCTTGAACGTTGTCCAACATGCATAGTTTGACACGTGGTGGTAATTATCTTCACAGTAGCAGACCATAACTACACGAGCTGATTGGCCGCATTTGAGAAATCAGAGAAGCTAAGAGCATAATGGAAGCAACCAAGGGCTCAATGATTTATTTCAATAATTTAAAATTAAATATTTTCCTCAAAACTGGTTGAGCAAGCTGCGTCTAATTGTGCTGCGACATCTTGAATACGCCAAAAATGCCAGGAGATTAATTTTAATGTAATTTAATCTGTTGTTGGGTTAAAGTTTGTCACACGAGCGAGAGTGACAGATATTGAAGTTTGTGTTTGTCGATGTTCTGCAGAGAGAAACAGAAAAAAAGAAAAAGATTGTGAACCTGCGAGATCAGCGGTCTCACAGGGACTCTGAGCTCTGACTCAATTGGCGCTGTTACGATTGGTTTTTAATCCGTGTCCATATTTCATTTCTTGGACTGTAAAATGTGGCCTTCTGAAATCGATATTACAGGCATTATTGTGTCATTACGCAGAGATGAAGGGATAAACAGGAGTGTTATAGTGTGCAGTTCTAAAAAGGAAACCAGTTGCACACATAAGCCCAAAAACCTATAGCCCTTTCTTCTATACATTTACGTTTACATTTTTACAGATGTAGATAGATATAGATCTATAGATGCTCCAATAGAGCACTTCAATGGAACAATATTGTGTTGAAATGTGCATTCCCTCACCAATGGACGTCAAAGGTCCAGACATTACAGGTACATACTGTATACATGTACAAAACATTCTAAAACAATCTAATGGGCTTTATAGTCAAATCTGACTTAAAGGGCCTTCATCAAATAAACAAAACAATGCTACCAACAAGCACCATGTGGTGAGCAATGGAACGAAAGCACATTCTTGTCACATCGTTTACACGCCGATTGCGGTTAATTCGTGACATTATAAAACACGCACCGCGTCACACATTTATGCAACAACACAGCCACAAGCGTTTGACCGAGACCCACGGTCGCAATGTAATGTTCAGAATAACACGAGTCCCCGGGAGGGGTGGGGGGGGGGGGGGGGGGGGGGGGGTCCCATGCCCTTTCTCTCCGAGTCCAGAGGATCGTTCATGTCTGCTTGCATAACTTGCCTTTCACCCCGTGGAGTATTGGCATTCACACAGGCGGACGTTTGCCCTCAAGACGTCGTGCCAATTACTCCTCTCTGCGGGAGCAACCTATTTGTAGAAGGCGACGTGGTCTCTTTTCAAAGTAAAAGAGGAGGCGGTCGCAAGGCCTTTCCCGCCTGGTTCTCGGTGGTCCCTGACTGCCGGGGCTGTTTATAGCCTCGTCGCGCCACCTCTCTTCGCTGTGCGGCCCCACAGCGCTGCCCTTCTATCTGTTGCTGCAGAAGGTGTGTGGCGGTGGGCCGCTATCTCTGACCCTGTGTTCACACTCCCACCGAGCGCATTCTGCCGCGGCGCCGCGGGCAGGCAGGCGGGCCTCTCCGTGCCACCGCGCCAGCCAGGGGCACGTTATGAAGGGTTTACGTCGGATTAGCAAGACAAACGGATGAAGCACATTTGTATCTGTTGTTGGTCTTTACATACGTGCACAAATGCAAACGCACACACGCGTTATCGTGAAATGTACGTTAATCGTTCTGAAAAGAATTTAATCCATTTTATGTTTGAATTTGATCCCTTTCACATCTCCCCATCTCGTCGCTTCTGGACTGTATGATTTCTTCTCACATAGGAATCTGTTAAACACGAATGAACCCACGTGTAATCCACAGCCGAATAACAATTGAAATTGATTGCGCCCGGTTTTAATTACTGTCCGCAATTGGATTTTTCATTGCGGTGAATTCCAACGACATGAATATTGCACGCGCGGACAAAGTAGGTAGTCGTAACTCTAGTATAATCTAGTGTGACTGTGTGACAGGCCGCCATGACACCTCCATCCAGCCATAGCACAACACACGGTACACCAGGAGAGATACACGGATTGGGGAGAGGCAGTCAGATGCAACAAGAGGCCAGGAAATGAATGTTTTTACAGCCAGAATCACTGAAGGAGAACACAGGGGAGAAGGAGAGGAGAGGAGAGAAGGAGGGAGGAGAAGAGAGTAGAGTAGGGGGGGAGAGGGTCACGTTGTCTTGGTTGTTTTTCACAGATGAAAGCGTTGCAGGAGAAATAAGTGGGAATGAGCAAGGGATGATACAGGGCTGGTGGTTAAGGCAGAGGAGAGGAGAGGAGGAGGGAGGAGAGGAGAGGAGGATGGAGGAGAGGAGAGGAGAAGAGAGTGGGGAGAGCCAATGAGAGGAGAGGAGGAGGGAGTAGAGGAGGAGGATGGAGGAGACAAGAGGACAGGAGGGGAGAGGGGAGGAGAGGAGAGCCGATGAGAGGAGAAGATAGAAGAGGAGAGGACAGAGGGGAGGAGAAGATAGGAGCAGAGGAGGGCAGAGGAGGACAGCGGAGGAGAGGAGGGTCGAGGAGATGAGGAGGGAGGAGAAGAGAAAAGAGGAGGAGGACAGCCGATGAGAGGAGAGGAGAGGACGGAGTGGAGGAGAACACAGGAGAGGAGGGCAGAGGAGGACGGAGAGGAGAGGTGAGAGAGGAGAGCGTCACGTAATCTGAGCACTCTGAGTGCCAGGGAGCAAAGACGAGAGATGAATGTGAGCTGATCATTACGTAAGCGAGTGGTCCGGAGGAGACGCAGATGAAAGAGGAAGACAGCCGTGTCCCATGTGGAGAGGATGAGGACTTCACACTTCTCTCCCCCCCCTCGGAGTAATCTCCTGTTCCCTGATTGCTCTCCAGATCAAATAGAGGGAGCCTCTCCACGTTATTTGCTATACAGCCGTTGTGCAATAATTAACCCTGCTTTGTTGTTGACACAAAGCACGTTCTTTCTCTCGTCGCAGATCCTCCTGTTCTCCTCGGTCCCTTCTGTCCACGTGGCACAGAGCAGAGGAGATCTTCTTGATCTATGCGTTGCGGATGTACTGTACTGTTACCTGTTATTAAGTCTCCTGAGCGGGTTTCCGGCTTGGCGTCAAGGCTGTTAACCGAGGGGTCTTCTAGGCCATGTATATCACATCCCCTAGTCCATGGCTATCACATGCCCTAGTCCATGGCTATCACATCCCCTATGTCCACGTCAACCAACACGTCAGGAGCGGTTAGGGTTAGGTGGTGTCTTGCTCAGGGACACCTCGACACTTAGCTAGACGGAGCCCGGGGATCGAACAAGCAACCTGCCTGTTGCCAGACAACCGCTTTTACCCCCTGAGCTACTGCCGCCCCTCTACAAGCCTGTTTCACTATTTTATTGTTTCATTGTTCAAAATCAACACATGCAATTACAGCGTTATGAATCATCATATTGATAATGAGAGAAGACAGAAGGAAATGGAGAATTTGATTAACAGGAAACAAAGAAAGGCATAATTTATGAAGATGTCCTCAACTCAACAAACAGCCATGATGGCTAAATTAATTATCTTCAGGTCTTGTCAATGTTTCCTTCTCTCTGTTTTGCAGATGGCTTAACACACTTGTCGTATCTGCAACCAAACGTCCTCACAGCCACTGCACACAATATGTGTGTACAACAGAAAACATGTGTTTTGGTTTGCCACTTGGAGACACTGTATTGTGACACATATTTTTAATTAACAAACCACTGTTGTAAAGGGGGGGGGGCTATCCAAGTTGGTCTCTGTTTTCACTTTAACATATAGAGCCTTGTCATTTTGCTGTTGCTGAGGCCTCGGGGAGAGAAAAAGACAGAAACAAACAACAAAGTTGGGGAAAATGAGTTTAATGAAGACCATTTCATGCAAGCTAACAGAGGGTGTCATCATTTTGGCGTGCAATATGGAACTGTGGTGGACTGGTGTGTGTGTGTGTGTGTGTCACTGTGTGTGTGTGTGTGTATGTGTATGAACACTTCATTTGTATTTCTATCTTATTTACCATTTTATTTCATTGGCCAACAGAGGAGACGGCTGTCTAATGTGTGAAACAGCTGGGAATGGCGGAACTGTGTTTAATTAGTCAAACAGCTGGGATTCTTGCCACAATCATGATTATAAAAACATCTCAGAGCGCCGACCTTGAGGCCTCTCTGGTGCCATTAAAACACAACATGGTAACTATCTGTCCTTGAAAACAACGCCTGAGGGACGTGCATAGAATTGACTTTTTTGTAACTTTTTTTTCAGAATTCTAGGAACTTTTGTCTCTGCATAAAATTATGTCCTTTCTGTAACACGGTTGCAAGCTAATTTGATGTAGTGATGATAATTACAAAAAAAGAAAAGAATACCAGGCTACTAGTACAACATCTTAAAGTTTGGTCGGTTTTTGGTGCCATCTATTGGACTTCATATAAAACTGGCCTCTCTGGAGCAGCAGAATGTCTGGCCACATAATCAGTTTAATTTAACTACTAGAATAAACCCTGGTTTTGCAAAAAACCGCCAATCTGATCGGTTGAAATAATTGTTCCAGATAATGTAAGCATGATCTTATATTTATTTTGCTAGTTATTCTCCATGCACTTTAATAACATTGAGAACAACGAATTGAAATTGAAAAAAAAAAACTCAACCACGTTCAAAACTATAAAATAAATCTGTCCAAAACTATCCCCCTCATAAAATGCTTGAAAAAATTTCGTACGGAAAATCAGAATGAAAACCTCGCGAGACGTGTAGCCCCCCCTCGTCTCTATTGGCAAAATCAGATTTTCGGTTTTCGTTCTGATTTTTCGTACGAATTTTTTTCTCCACCTTTTTCGAAAATCAGATTCAATTATTCAAGCATTTTTGTTGGTTGGGGATAGTTTTGGACAGATTAATACAAATGAATACACGGAAAACGTTGGCTAACAGCTAAAAAAAAAACGTCGTACGTATTTTTAGCGTAGAAAAAAAAAAGTACGAAAAATCGGAACGAAAACCTCGCGAGACACACACACACGTCTTTTCGTTCTGATTTAGGGGGGCGGGGCCAACGCAGAGGAGGAGGAGGAGGAGGCCGCTGATTGGCTCGGAGGCTGAAAGGTGAAAGTTGAACCGCGATCGAGAAGAAGAAGAAGCAGCAGCAGAAGAAGAAGAAGAAGCAGCAGAGTGGAGTCTGAGCGACCAGCCGCAGTCTCTCTTCCCTTCTCCCCCCGAATCCTCTCAACACTCCCTCCTCCCGAACCTCTCCCCCTTCCACCCTCACCCTTCCTTCCTTCCTCCCTCCCCCCCGGGACGCCGCGTCGAGCCACCGGGTAGGAATTAATAATAAGAATATTTATTATTATTATTATTCGCGGTGAAACCTTAAGGCCGTAATAAGGCATTGAATGGCTGCGGCTATTTCCTGGCGCGCACCCGGCTAACGCTAGTGGCGGGCAGCGTGTCGGTGATAGAAACGCAGCGATCGCGTCACTAAAGTCAAGTCAAGTAAAACGTGAGAGGCGCGTAAATGCGTTGGGCGTCGGAATGGAGCCGATGTGTGTGTGTGTGTGTGTGTGTGTGTGTGTGTGTGTGTGTGTGTGTGTTATGGAGTGCATCGGTGTAGCTACAAGGCTCGGCCAGGCTAACGTTAGCGTTAGCGCTGAATGGCCACGGTGCGTTCCAGTTGTACTCGGAAGCCTGGGTGTTCCAAGTCTGGGTGTCAACGGCCTCACACGACCCGTGTTCCGATGCACTCTGGTGGAGTTCCGGGGTCGCCGAGGCGCTGACGACTCTGAGTTCCGAACCCGACTGGAGGAGGGGGCGTTCCCGCTGAAACTTCTGACCTGGAAGCCAGAAATTCCGACTTCGGAGTCCAACTCGAACGCGCCAACCAGTAACTCTCTCGCATTGACGTAGATTTGCATCATGACGTGTGCCAGTGCTACACGTTGTCATCTCATCTCGCCGTTTTATAGTTGATAGTTTCTTAGTTTTGTATGATGCGGGGCTTCATCAGCAGTAAATGTGAGCGCACTTGATTGCGTTGATGCTCAGCTAAGGTCAGCATGGAGGATGCAGAGCAGATCAGAACCTGAGCCTTCATTCAAATACACACGCTCACTAAATATGAATTATTACGTCCACACACTTCTCATGGTCTTGTGTCTGTTTTCTTTTTGCTTTCTCTTTACAGATCTTGCGTCCAAAGATTCTTTTCTCTTGGTTCCAGTTCAGACGTGGCACTTGTGCAGCCGCAGATATGGACACTGGTGTTGTTGAAGGAGGGCTGAATGTGACCCTGACCATCAGGCTGCTCATGCATGGAAAGGTGAGTTCTGGACACGCTTTTGACCCATGCCCTTGTTTTGATGACCAATACGCATTAAATTAGCTCTATTTATAATGATCGTATGACTGATGCTTTGGGCTTCTTGTAGGAGGTTGGAAGCATCATTGGCAAGGTAAGCCATCTGTGTTACGTCAAGAAATGTCTGCACTCACTCCTTGAATCCTCCTTTTTTTGTTTGTTTTTTTAAAAACCCACTGGCTCACTTTTACTTTCCTCTACAGAAAGGAGAGACTGTGAAGAAGATGCGAGAGGAGGCAAGTACTAGACAAACGCGCTGCATGCATACATGGATATTATAGATGGAAACATCAATATTTGTATGCTAGTTGCATAATAATATCGCTCACAGATGTAGTTCTGTTTGTAAGTCGCTTTGGATAAAAGCGTCTGCCAAATGCCCTAAATGTGAATGTAAATGTAGTTAACTCTATTGTTTGTGTTTGGTCTGTAGAGTGGTGCAAGAATCAACATCTCAGAGGGGAACTGTCCAGAGAGGATCATAACTCTGGCGGGCCCGACCACCGCCATCTTTAAAGCCTTCTCCATGATTATCGAGAAGCTGGAGGAGGTGGGTGGTGGGCCGTTTCTGCACACAAAATAATGAATGAAACATGGACTCTGTGTGTGGTGGGGGGGGGGTTCAATCCGTGATGTCCTCTTTTAATGGGTTTGTTGTTTGCTTTTGTTTGTCTAGGACATCAGCAGCTCGATGACCAACAGCACGGCGGCCAGCAAGCCCCCGGTCACCCTGCGCATCGTGGTGCCCGCCAGTCAGTGCGGCTCGCTGATCGGCAAGGGAGGCTGCAAGATCAAGGAGATCAGAGAGGTAACATTTGACACATTAAAGGGGACGTATCATGCCACACCAAGTGTGAGTGTGATTAGCCATCGCAAGCCGTTTCACAATTGAATGTCCACCTAGATGTATGATTTTACTAGATCAGTCTACCAGCCTACCCAGTGGACTGTACCGAGAGGTAAACTGATCTAGTCAGCATACGTCTAGGTGGACATTCCCACTAGATGGTAGGCACACTCACACCTGGTGGCATAATATGTCCCCGTTGAGCAATAGTCGGAAAAAGATTGCATGCACAGTGTTTATTTTTATCAGCCCAACTTTATAATTGACATATTTGAGTATTTCCATGTGTTGTCTTGAGGGTGGTAGTGTTAACAGGCGTGTTCTGTGCCTCCCTGTCCCAGTCGACCGGAGCTCAGGTACAGGTAGCAGGCGACATGCTGCCCAACTCAACGGAGCGAGCCATCACCATCGCAGGGATCCCCCAGTCCATCATCGAGTGTGTCAAGCAGATTTGCGTTGTCATGCTCGAGGTAGGGGTGGGTGCTTTTGAATTGCTTATATACGCCGGGGGCCAGGGTACCGGGGGTCCGTCTGTCTGTGCGTTTGTGTGTCGGGAAGGAGAAAACGCCGCTCACGGTGGCTGTTTGTGTTTCCCCCAGTCTCCCCCGAAGGGAGTCACCATCCCCTACAGGCCCAAACCCTCAGGCTCTCCTGTCATCTTCGCAGGTGGTCAGGTAAGGAGCTCATGTATTTGGATGTTGTCTATTATTTTGTTCCTCCCCCCATTAGGCCGCACCCATGTCTCTAACATTAAAGGAGCCCTTTAGTCATTTGATTAAAATTGTTGTCCACCCGGATAGATGAGCCAACAGTTGGTACAGTCCACTGGGGCAGGCTGGTAGACTGATCTAGTCATCATACATGGACAATTGCACCTGTGATGTCACAATGACAATTATTTTAGTCACATGACATGGCTCCTTTAAGGATCCACATGCTTTATGATGAGGGTTTTGTTTGCGTGGTGGAAGTTGGTGCTGCTATATACTCGGAATACGGCTTCACTACGCTTAGTTTTAGCGTCTTTGGCTTGTTTTGATTTATATGTTCCCGCCTTTTTGTAAAAGCGTTGGATGTAGGCTGATTTCTCCAGTGATTCCTCACGGTAGCTGTGCTCGTGTGTTGCAGGCTTACGCTGTCCAAGGGCAGCACGCCATCCCCCAGCCCGACGTGAGCGAAGGACCCTCTGTAAGTGATCCCATTAATTTCCTTCCTTGTTTGGATGGTGGGGGGAGGGGAGTGATGTCATCCTCTGAAATCCATCCCTGTGACCTCTGGCTTCACCCACCAACCGCTCATATTTACATTCCACCAGATGGAAAAAGATTTCCCTTTTTTTATTTATTTTTTTTATATGCTTTCGTTTCACTGCACATCCTGTATGTGGATGTGACGAATAAACTTCTTGGATCTTCACATAACATCTCTTCATCACTATTAATCTTGTAGGTACTATCCGTATGTGCATGTCATTGCTATGTGTTAATATACTGTAGTTTCTCTTGAGGCTGCAAATCTCTTGGTCCGCTTGATGTATTACCTCTGTGGGTTTTGTATGTCATCAGATGACTGGAGTTGTTTGACGATGATGTGGTTGTTTGATGACAATATTCTGCATAATATTCTGTGACTATTATTTAAATGTTGGGTATTCTGTTTGGTGTGAATAATTGTACCGTTGCATGGTGTGTGGGTGCAATGCATGTGTATTCTTTGCTGTATAGTAAAAGCATTGTATTTCTTCAGCTCACCAAACTACACCAGCTAGCCATGCAACAGAGCCCCTTCCCCATCGCCCCTAGCAACCAGGGCTTCCAGGGTAGGTGGATTGAGATGGAAGTCTGTCACAGTCGGTTCATTCTTAGTGGCCTCGGCAACCAACCAAATCCTCACTCTCTCTCTCTATCTCTCTCTCTCTGCAGCTGGAATGGATGCCTCTGCACAAACTGGCTCTCATGAGCTGACCATTCCAAATGATGTAAGTGTGTAGGACAGCCTCGTCTACTCACTGGTGCTTTTTTGGCGCCGTGGCAACGCATCGAGCATTCTCCCCTTAAGCAGGCAGCACACGATGGCCGCTCAGCAAAGCTCTGGATGCCAAGCTAGGCTATGCTAGCCGTTCAGAATGTCACCAGCGCTTTTAACGTGTGCTTATTTTCACAAAAGCACATTCCTTGTTTGCAAAAATAAATCTGATTAGATGCCACTTGATAGGTCGGCGTCAACCGGTGGCAAAGTTTGTTTTTGAGAGCTTTTGACCACAGAGTCAAGGTGGAGAGATGTCTGCTATGCTCAGGGCTAACAACGTCAACGCTAGGCTAGGCTTCAACGCCCCAGGCTAACACTGTCAACGCTAGGCTAGTCTTCTGCGGCCCAGGCTAGCTGAACTCTATAGGAACACATTGCTTACGTTTTATCATGCATTAATGTGTATTTTTGTATCCATGGCAACCTGACACTCGCTCACGGTGTGCTTTCTGTCCGTCGTCTCTCGTCTCGGCGTGGTCCGATCCGCAGCTGATCGGCTGCATCATCGGCCGCCAGGGCTCGAAGATCAACGAGATCCGCCAGATGTCCGGCGCTCAGATCAAGATCGCCAACCCGGTGGAGGGCTCCACCGACCGCCAGGTCACCATCACCGGCTCCCCCGCCAGCATCAGCCTGGCGGAGTACCTGATCAACGCCCGGTAAGCTACCGCTACGCTAACAGCCATCAGAAAATTAAAATTGTGACTCAAAAATGATCATTCCCACTAATGGGGAATCATATTTCTATATCTGTCAAAATAATCGCAATCGCTGCTATAGATTGGCCTTTTTCACAGTTGTAATGTTGCAAGGGTTAAATATTGACGATACTTGTATGAATTGTCGAGATGACGATGATTATCATTGAAAAAAACCATGTAAGCAATGAAAGTGAGTGAAATTATCGCAGCGGTTTGTCGTTGGTAGCGCTGAACAAGTTGGTGAATTTTTAAACGGTTTCTTCTTCTTCTCTCTGTGTTCCCAGACTGTCTTCTGAAGCGACAGGACTGGCAGCCAACTGACATGGAGGGCCCTCATCTGCACCTTATGTTACAACCCTTCTACTTTTATACCAAGAGCTCCCTTACTGGATTTAATGCAAAAACTAAGTTCTCTGAACTCTCCTTTTCATTTGGTTCAACACCTACTCAGCTGTAATTATGTCATTGATGTAATGATATCTTATTTATTTATTGTTTTTAAATTCCCTCTTTTGCGTAGTTTTTAAAAACACTTTCTTTTCCCCCCCTCCTTATTTCACTGTATTTTGATCTTGTTGATATAGCTGAAACGTTTTTGGAAAAATCTGAAGACATAACATGTTTTTTATGTCAGATTTTTCTTAGAAAATGTACAAAAAAATGAAGAAAAAAAGACATAGATTTGACTGTTCTCTCCCCTGATTTAAAAACCTTATTTATTTTTTATTTAATACACCACTTGTTATTAGAATCCTTTGCTAGTTGCCACCCTTCCCTAAAGCTATACTTCCTGAGTGAGACATGGTGGGTAATGTTATGTGGATATAATTAAGTACACTTGAAGATGTATGGAAATGAGTTTTTGTGTGAAGGTTGTTGCTATAATCCTACATTTTTATTTAACGGTGAGAGTTTGATGGAGCGTAACTAAGCTGAGAACTTTGTCATTCCTGTATTTTCCATCCGTTTTCGTTTTCCTCGGTTCAGGTCCTTTAAAAAGAAGCTTTGTTGTGCATCTGATTCTAAGTGGGTCAGGTTCACCGAGGTCTCCTGGAACCGGAGGCCGGGCCTGAGATGGGGGGACGGGGGCGGGGGGGGAGATATTTTTGTTTTCTCTGAAATTAATAAGATAATGAGGATTATAATAACATTAAAAAAAATGTTTGTTTTAAATAGAGAAAATATTTTTTTTAACTTCAGGGCTGGGGACTGCTGCAAGGGCATGGGGGGGGCGGGGGGGGGGGGGGGGGGGGCGGGGGGGGGTGAGAGAGACATAGGGCGCGTAGGTGCGTAATGAAACACAAGAAGAGGAACCTTTAGAATTAACACTAGTTTCTTGCTGTCCTTTATGCCTGGGTCGGATTTAAACGTTTTTTGTTTTTTTTATTCTTTGCAGGATGAAGAAACTCTTTCCTTGTGCAATTTCTCAAACTGTTGTAGATTCGGGTGCAATTGATGACTTGTTTGAAGAGCTTAAAACAGAAATAAAAATGTGACATGCTATCATTGTGTGCAACTGCCTCTTTTTATTATTATTGTATTGAAAATATCTGTGTTGCATAACCACAATCCACGAGTGGCCATGGGCAATACCATGAGTGTGTTTTGGGGGCATACCAAGTAGTATTTATATCTTTTACAGATGAATGCATTTCACTCTCCAATGCTGCATCACCAACAGACTGGTGCATTGTAACCAAACACATCTTTACCAATACATTATTTATTCATATCTTGATATAGTTCATATGTCATCACCGGTACAATGTGCAATGTTGTATAAAAAAGGAAACGTCTATTTTTAACTTTTTTCTTTTTTTTTTTTTTACTATTACCACTAGGGAGCAGTGTTTCTTCAAAATGATTCTGCTTTGCTGTAACTGGGGAGTGTAAAGGGATATTTCAGCTTCTAAGGCCTACATCATTAGTAAACTATTGAGTCTTAAACAATCCTACGTCTTAACAATACCTGCCTCGGTGTCTTTGGTTGCCAAGACCCAGACGGTTGGTAGCATTTGTCCCCAAGAGTTTACAGGTCAGGTCAGGTCAGAAGCCAGAGAGTCATTGTACTGAGAAAACACATGCAGCACCTAAAAAGCATAACATTTTTACTCTTGCTTGACTGAACAATCAAATGCTATCAACCGTGATTTAGAAATCTTGACCAGCCAAAAGAACATCAGCAATGGGGTTGACATTACATTGGAATAATCTGACTTCCCGTCAGACAATTTAAATAATAGATAATCCTCATAATCATATAAATCCTCCCCAAAAGCAAATTGTATTTCAAACTCAGTGGTAATGGGGGAAAAGGTAAATTATTTCCTGCAGGGTAATATTTTCATTCGGTTTGACATAATTCTTTCAAGTGCCAAAAACAAAATGTATTAACCAAAAAGGGAAAGTAATTCAAGTATTTAAAAAAGTGTAAACTCTCTCACAAAATATAAAACAGACACATCATCATAAATTATTAACATGTAGTCATGCATTTGTTCATAGGGCTGCATAACATTTAGTCTTAAATTCTATTTTACACATAAAATAAATTTAGATTCTTCATGTGTGGTATGTAATTAATATTTACATTATTAGTATTTAACACATAGATGTACGGAGGACCAAGCTTCACCCACAGTGGGCGCTAGGGTGTCCAAGAGACATGGAGTGTATAATCTGTGAGTGCATTTGTTTTTTAGTTTTTAGTTTTCTCTTCTCTCGGTTTTATTTTTGCACACATGGAACAGCTGCTGAAGGTATCTGGGTCATTATCTGCCTAAACTCTTAAAAACCTTTTTTAATAAACACACACAAAAAAAAAGAAGTATTTTACCTGATGTCACAAGCTGCCAAACTGATCTGACATCTATCTGTTCATGACAACGCGCGCAGACACACACACACACACACGATGCCACCGTCTGCCGCCATACCTCGTGACAAACTCGCTAAAACACCTCAATCAGCTGTATGGCGACGTGTCTCACACACACACACACACACACACACACACGTACACACGCTCATGACTTAAGGCCTCTGTATGCTTCTTCAGAAGTGTTCAGAAAGAGAGCCGATTCTGACTTTACCTTGTATAGCTCCGCAGAACTGGCCGACATTGGGGGCGGTACTAGAGTATGGGAGGGCTGTCCGTCAACGTACCGAGATCTCTGAGGAGGAGGAGGAGGGGGGCGGGGCCCGAGAGGAGGTGTTTTTCGGGACTCACCGGATTTCGGAGAGTGACTTTTCAGAAACTTTAGAAACTGTTCGACCGCCTCCCCGGCAAACGAATGAAAAGAGCCAACGTAATCATCGGGGGAGCCGATTTTGGAAGAAGCATACAGAGGCCTTTAGTGTACGAAATGCACCCACCCCGGCACCCCTGCACCCATCACAACGGGTGACACGCTACAGACCGACAGACAGACAGACAGACAGGTGGGGGGGGGGGGGGGGGGGGGTGGACACTGGTGGTGGAAGCCTCTCAGCTGTAAAGGTAGATTAGGTTGACGCCTCAGGGTCCACTGATCTACGAGGGGGGCGGGCCGGAGGTGCGGCGGGGCGGAGGAGAACCCTGCTGGGCGTGGATGTGGGCGTGGCCGTGGGTGGCGGCCGACGGCGACACCCAGGCACCGGCACCGGCACCGCCACCGCCCCCGGCGCTGGGCGGACGACTGGGCTCCCCGCTGCCGGACTGGTCGAGCTCTGCGCTGTCACAGTCCGAGTCGTCACACAACAGGGCCCGCATCTGAGGAGAGAGAGAGGAAGAGGGGGGTAGAGAAAGAGAGAGAAAGGTGGGGTAGAGAGAGAGAAAGAAAGAGAGAAAGAGAGAGAGAGGGGGGTAGAGAAAGAGAGAGAGAGATACAGAGAGAGAGAGAGAGGACATTATGGTGAAGCTGTGAAGTGGTGTATGTAAATGCGGGCTGTGGACTGGAAAGTAAGTACGTTCTAAGTACCTTTACTTTAGCGCAAATCTGAGGTACTTGTACTTTGCCTAATACCTCGTTGGGGTTCTGCCCTGGGTCCGACTGGGCTTTAGCGGGGCCCGGCAGCACGCCTTCCCGCTCCGACACCGACAGGCCGTCGGAGGCCTGGGCCGGGTCGGTGTTGTCCGCGGGGCTCTCCGAGCCCTGGGACAGCAGGTCGTCGCTGCGGTCGTCCAGCCTGTCGTCCGTGTTGGTGCTCACCACGTCGGGCGTGCCGCTGTGCGAGTGGTCGGTGGTGTGGCCCTCCTCGCCGTCCGACACCGACAGGTTCTCGGAGCTGAAGGTCGACACCGACGGGCACTTGGTGATGCTGGTCGGCCGTCTGGAGGGTCAGGGACGGACGGACGGCAGAGACAATGGTGAGACGCGAAAACAGCAACAGCTCCTCTCAGGACAGGAGGGCTCTGTCCTGAGAGGGTGGTGCATTGCAGGGCGATTGGCACTCCACTCCCCACCCTGCAGGACCTGTAGTCCAGGGGGTGTCGAAACAGAGCCTGCAGGATCATGAAGGATCCTGACCACCCCACCACAACAACCTGTTCCAACTTCTGTGGTCAGGCAAGCGCCTCCACAGTCACGCTGCTAGAACAGAGAGACTAAAACAGAGTTTCTTTCCGCAGGCCATCAGCCCCCCCCCCCCCCCACTGCTCACTCCCATACACATAACCTGATACCAATTTTTTATATTGCCCTGTTGTTGTTATGCCTACTTGCATATCCTGTATGTGTATGTGAAAGTTCTTGAATCTTGAAACTTGAATTTGATTTGCTGGGAATTCATTTAACACGATTGAAACAGCGGACAATCAACGTGCGTCACTCTTGTGTTGTTTCTCCCGGAGGCATTAAGTCATCCATTCAGTGACCACAAATAGCAATGTGACAGAGAAAGTTAACTGTGAGAGGGAACGCTTCTCCTGCGGAAAAAACAAACTCACCGTCTCCGTGGCAACTCGACTTCGCTGTCAACCTCACCCTCCTCCTCCTCCGATGACACTCCACGCCTCTGTAGCCGGAGACAGAAAACAAGAGCATGTGGAAATACTGCTGCTGCTGCTGCTGCTGTAGAAACACTCACAGGGAGACAAGGTTTTTTTACTGGGCCCTTTCCGTCGGCGGTACCTGTTTGCGCGAGATAGCTGCCCGGTAAAGAATAGCCGAGGGGGTGAGGTGCTGCCCCCCGACGCCCCCCGAGGAAGACCCCCGGGACATCCTCACGGCTCCGGCGCCCTCCTCCTTGTCCTCCCCGTCGTGGGGCAGCCGCGGGACCCCCAGGGACGCCCTCCTCGCCGCGGCCCCCATCCTCCCGCACGGCGAGTCGGGGCTGCTGGAGAACGGGAAGGAGGCGGCGTCCTCGCTGGGCGTGTCGCTGCGCGGCGGCGTCTCCGTCGGGTCCTCCAGACCGCCGGCCCCCGCCTCCGATGAGCCCCCCCCCAACACCGCCGAGGCGCTGAGGCTGCCTCCTCGCTCCAGTCCGCCCACGGTGGCGGGACCCCCCTTGACCTGGCCGCTGCCGCTGGCCTCCAGCGCGGTGCAGATGAGGTCGGGGCTGGAGGACGAGAGCTGCCTCTGCTGCTGCTGCTGCTGCTGGTCGTGGCCGGCGGCCCGCAGTGCGGCACTGCTGGGGTCCAGGAGGTGCTTGGCGGGGTCCGGTGCGGAGCCGCCGTCCTGGGCCGCCACGCCTCCGCCGCCTCTCGGGGTGGACTGGCTCTGGGCCTTCAGCCCAGCCAGGTCTCCGCTGCTGCCCTTGCCGGGCTTGCGGTGGCGGGTCTTCACCCGCCGGGAGCGGCTGGGGGAGGTGGAGCTCCGGTTGGGGCAGGACGGGACGGTCACCTGCATCACGGAGGAGTCCAGTTTGGGAAGGATCACCTCGGACTTCAGGATGTCCGGCCTGAGGATGTGGGCGGGAAGGTAAAGACAAAAAAACACAGGAACATGAGACACCAGGCCTCATAGCGGTTCTTGTCAAATCAAATCAAAGAATGAGACTGTGGGTGTGTGTGTGTGTTTGGTGGATGGCCGGCTAGCTTAATTGGCCTCAACTGGCCCAGTTAAGTCAGCCAGCCACCAAACACACACACACACAGACTCCCACAGAGACTTTTCTCTCGGTTTGATGACCCGGTGATGTGATGCCAGCCTTCACACCTCTTTCCTGAGGGGAGTTTCTGGGGGACGTTCCTCTTCTTGATGAGCTTGTCCATGGAGTTGGAGGAGCTGCTTTGTCTGGAGCTGTGCTTGAACAGACCGGGGTACTTCTTGTCCAAGGACTGCTCTCTCCTGAGGAACATTGAGGCACATTGATGCTTAAATTGATGTCATTGACATAGGCCTACTCACAAGTCTTAAATTAACTCGTGCAGCAGTTGCGTTTGGGTTTGCTTCGATGCAACAACACACTTTGGACGACAGCCCAATGGAATATGTGCAGGATACTCCACGAGTAGTAGTAGTAGTAGTAGTAGTAGTAGTAGTAGTAGTAGTAGTACACCTACAAGTTGATTACCCCGCTGATACTGTGGTCATTCGCCCCATTCTTGATGACCCATCCTCATAATTGTTCTATTCTCCAAATAGATTGTTAGTTTATAAAGTTGTTCAATCAGCCGTGCTTGCCACAGTTGTTGACAGCCGTGCTCTTTAACGTTGCTTTGGTTACGTTAAGTTGGGTAGCGGCCGAATTTCGAAGTGATTTAATGCGAGTCGAACTTCTGAGTCGAACACCTGCCAGCCAATCAGAAGAGAGCATTCACCCAGTCCCAGACCGTGGTATAAAGTACAATGAAATGCAATTTGTTGCAAGTCTTGGAACTATTTTTATAGTATTGCTGAGTATTGCTCCTTTATTTGTCACTTTTTACTTATTCGGTACTATATTAGCAATTGTTCAGAGTTGTTTAGAATTAATGTTTAGAAGAATACCGCAGGAGTGAAGTGGGGAGTAAGCATTCCATTGTACTCGTTACATATGGCAATAAAGGAATCTGGAATCTTGAATCTTGAATCTTGAACCTTGAATCAAGGTCAGTGATATTGTGCCGTATCATGTGATCCAGGTGCCCGGATACGCCTGGACTGTGTGTACGGAGGAGGGCGGTCCCGAGGCACCTCCTTCCTCCTCGTACCTCTGCAGCTCCTTCTCCTTGAGCTCCAGCTGCAGCATGACGGCGTTGAGCTCCATGTACAGGTTGTTGGCTCTCTCCAGCTTCCTCTCGTAGTGCTCTCGGATGTCCAACGCATGCCTGAGGAGGAGGAGGAGGAGGAGGAGGAGGAGGAGGAGGAGTAGGGCGAGGAAGAGGAAGAGGAGGAGGCATTCAATCCCTGCTGCTGGGGAGTGGACACACACACACACACACACACACACACACACCAGCGCTTCCGCATGAAGAGGTCTAACATGCTTCATAATAAAGGGAAGGCACACTCTCGTCTCCGGCCCCCCCCCCCCGCCTCTCTCTTTTAGCCACAAGCTTCAATATGAGAGCAACACAGAGAAATAGGACACAGTACCCTTTCAGAAATAAACCAGGGGACAGTGCCAGCATGAGGTGGATTCGGTGAGATGTGGTTTCCTGCGGTAAGGCCAGCGGTTACCACATTGTTATCATGAGGAGAGGGGGTTCAATTTACTTCACTAAGAACAGGCAATCACCGCTCTGCCAAGACCTAACTCAACTTTTCTTCTGTTCTGGCACCGCAGCAGTGGTGGTCGCTCGCCAGCTTCCGCAAAGATACTCGAGACCCACCTGTTCAGAGTTCACCTGGACTCTGCATAACCCTCTCCTAACCCGAGCACTAACTTGCATGTTTGTACGTCTTGGTATTATTAATAGTACTCAGCATTGGTTAGCATATTGTATGTTCTTAGATGTTGGTAATGCACTCAGAATGTCACTTCTGCTCTTATCCCAGCTATTATGCAGGCAACCTAGCAATTATGGAACTCGTTCTTTTATCCTTGCAACTATGAATGCTTGAAACCTGCTCTACTCTTATCTTTATGTACCACAGCGATATATCGGTGTCTCCTTTAAACAAATGTACTCTTTGTAAGTCGCTTTGGATAAAAGTACAGACCTCAACTCTTCCCTGCGCCGGTTGATCAGCTCCTCGTCCAGCCGGTGGATGCAGGTGCCCTCGGATTTGATTTTCTCAAAATGCTGTTTGACCTCCTCCCGCCACTCCGCCTGTGAGGTGCGACACAGGTCGATTGGTTAGAGGACCGGTTCTATTACAACACACACACTTTGTTTGATTTGTTTGAAGCTTTTGCGCGAGTCGCGTTCCTCCGTACCTGAGACTTGAAGTAGGTCTCCTGTGGCGTGGAGAGAACGTCGGCGGACGCGATGTCCAGGTGCAGGAGAATCTGCCGGAAAGACGGCCTATTCCTGGGCTTGACGTTCCTGCAAATGTCAAGAGGAGTGGCTATTGATTAAGTGTCTGTGAGAGTTTGGTGGCTGACTTAATTGCTGGTTACCATCCGCGCTGTCGTTTCTCTACATCACAACTTTGCAATAAACCAGACTTTCAACACCACTACCTGCCTGTGTCCTTGAAGGAGCCCCGATCTAAGCCACACAATGTGCTGTTGTAGCGCAAGCCTTGCTCCAGTCATGTGTCAATTAAACTAACTGATGAGCAAACGTCCATTCAAATGCTTCTCTGCTATATCAGTGCCGCTGTTTCATCCCCCCCCCGCCAACACACACACACAGACACGTTCTCTGAGCCTTGTCTCCGGTGTAAATGTTCTCTGGTCTTCGGTATAACATGGATTTAAACAGGGTTTCACCCACCAACACTGTCTGAGGAGGATCTTGAAGCCGTCGGGGCAGCTGTCCGGTATGGGCAGCTGCAGGCTGCTGTTTCCAACGCCCCAGATGATGGCGGAGGAGTCCACGTCCCTGTAAGGAATCTCTCCGGTGAGCATCTCCCACAATACCACTCCGAAGGACCTGGAAGATCAGAAGTCATTATTGTATCGATGTAGCACTTCAGAAAACACTTTAGGAAAAAAGCTTGCGGATCATAATATCCAGCAATGACCTTACAAGTTACTCTCTCTCCCTCTTCTCTCTCTCGCTAAGATAAAATAAATACATGTGTATGAGACATAAGAGAGAGCTTCTTCAGACTTACCAAATGTCGACCTTTTCTGAGACGGGCTCATTTCGAATCACCTCCGGGGCCATCCAGGCAACCGTGCCAGCGAAGGACATCTTGGTGCTTTTTTCACGGAGCTCCCGAGAGGTGCCGAAATCAGAGATCTTCACCAGGTCATCGTGGGTGATCAGCATGCTGCGAAGAAAACCAGGAACAACCCGACCGGGTACTGTGAGACGTTGTATAAAAAATCAAGGCGATACGGATGGATGCACCCTGCGGAGCATACAGCCTCTCGTCTCTGATTTGATTTGTGATCATCATGACATTATCATAATCCTATCTTCGACTTCACAACAAAACCTGTGACGCAAGCGTAGCATAAATGTAGCATGAGCCTTGCAAATGCGGATTCCAGAGTTTAATGAACCCGAAAGTCATGAAGTCCTCCTTCAAAACAAACACGGTCTCCAAATGCATGAACAAAAAATTACAAATCCCCTCCCTGAGAGTCGTAGTAAATCTGTTTTAATGTAATATGATGGAGGTGTGAGTTGGATGCACATGAAACGATGCAGCGCTTATGCCGTGCTAAGCTAATGCTATGCTAAACTAATGCTATGCTAAGCTAACGCTACGCTCACGCTGCGGCTGCGCTGTGAACCGGGTGGGGGTATGATGATGATGATGATGACGACGACGCACTTGGGTGACTTGAGGTCTCGGTGGATGATTTTATGGAGGTGGAGGTAGTTCATGCCCCCGGCGATGCCCATGGCCCAGTCCACCAGGAGGGACGGGGTGATCTTCCGGCCGGCCCGCAGCACCTCGTAGAGCTGGCCCTGGCGCAGTACTCCATCAGGATGCAGTAGCACGGCGCCTGAGTGCACACACCCCTACGCAAACAAGAAACGAGGCGGGTTAGCGTTCGGTTTGGTCTCACAACTTTTAGATTTGGCTTGTATTTGTGTCGACCAATCACGTTGCTGGGGGTGAGGATCTGTAAATGCGTAAATTGTCGTAAACTATAAAAATGTCTCTGTGAAAATGTTTCAAATCAACCCGATGTAGACTGGCGAACTGTAGAAATACACTTCCCCTTCTGAAAGCCAAAGTCATCCGCCTGCGCAAATGAGTTTTCTTCGGTAGAGTATCTCCGTAACGAAACAGGAAGCAAAGCATAACTCCGCCTCCTTGCAGCCTTTGGTTTCCTGCCTAGGCTCTATCCCGCCCCACCCCCCTCAGAGGTTCTGCTATAGCATAGTACTGGGCTGCTGGATCCCAGATGAGGTAAAGCTTAGATAAAAAGTCCTAATCGGATGATGTGTGGACATGGAGTCCGAGAGACCGGTTCCCTTACTTGAAGGTGATGATGTTGGGGTGCTTGAGCTTCCGCAGGTGTTTGATCTCCGTCTCTTTAATGTCCCGCACCTTCTTCACGGCGACGTCGTCCCCGTGGTACTTGCCGAGGAAGACGGCTCCTTGCGCCCCGCTGCCCACCCACTGGAGCTCCGAGATCTCCTCGAACGGAACCTCCCAGGACTCTAGAAGTCCAGGAGGGAAAGGCCGTCAGTCAGTCAGTGGTTACCGCCATGTGGTTAGAGGGTGTACGTTTCATTGTGTCAAGACCTTGCACAGTGAAAAGCTTACAGTCATTACATCTTCTGAGTTGGGATTCTATGCACAAATCATTAATTTAGTGGCCAGTGTGGTTTGTGGCCTCTCTGTCATTGGGGGCGGCAGTAGCTCAGGAGGTATAAGAGCGGTTGTCTGGCAACTGGAAGGTTGCTGGTTCGATCCCCGGGCTCCTCCCCCTCCTAGCTAAGTGTGGAGGTGTCCCTGAGCAAGACACCACCTAACCCTACCTGCTCCTGACGTGTTGGTTGTTACCTTGCATGGTTGGCACCGCCGTCGGTGTATGAATGGGTGAATGTGAGGCAATACTGTAAAGCGATATATAAATGCAAGCTAGTTAGCCGATATACCTGTAACCTGCCTGTCACTATTTACCCAATTTGAATTCCATTTGCTCAATTGTTGATAGACACGCACACACATGCAGCTATCTAGACCAATCCACTTCACACACAGACTGTCCTGTTCTGCTCGACACATCGCTGGTTTGACTCTGTCGCCGCGTCGACGAGAGACAAGGCAGAAGACGCGCCGGACAGTAATTAACGAGACGCTCTTGGCAGCATGAAAGCGACGCAGGCAGCAGTCAGTAGAGACCGCTTCGTTCTCCGTGACGCGGGCCTCTCGATGTGCTTCAATCCCCCTGCTGGTGCGGTGATACGTGTGGCGGTGGCAGACGCACACATATGGCCACACGAGTGGGCTAGCTGCAGGGACTGCGTTGTCAGTGAACAGTCGGGCCCAGAACTCAGCTCAGCCCGCCAGGCCTGAGGGAAGCCTTCTCACTAGTGGCTCTACAATCAATCCCTAGAGTCTACGAGTAAACATTCACTGTTTAAAATATGGGCTTAGCATCCAAGCTGAAGGGATTTTGATCGATGTACCATCTAAGCTGGAGGTTTGTTCTATTCTGCTTTGTGGCGCTGCGGAATCACCAGTGTATGATCAGGATCACTAGACGAGTCGATAGACAACAAAATAGCACAAAGAAACAATCGAGAAACAATCTAGAACCAATCTGAGGCGAGCAGCAGATCCTGTGAGATCGGTGAACTGGAACCCTCTCTGTCTCGCTCCACCTACCTTCCTGATGGTGCTTGTGCTCCGTGGAGTAAGCCTTTCCAATCATGGTCCACACGGGCTTCAGGCACCCAAACAGTCCCTCCAGAAAGCCCCCGCTGCTCCCCCCCGACTGGAGCCGGATGCTGTCCGCCTGGCCGCCGCGGACGGCGCCGGCCTCCGAGCTAAGCCCCGCCTCCGCGCCCCCTCCCCCACCACCGCCCCCGCCGCCGCCGCCACACTGGCAGGCCTCGTGCTCGTGCAGCTTCAGCACGCTGTTGTCAAAGTGGCCCCCCGAGGGTCCGTCGCTGGGCGTGGGGCTGCAGCCACAGGTGTGGGCGGGGCCTCCTCCGCCGCCACCGCTGCCGCCGCCCCCCACCTGTCCGCCCGTGTCGATGGAGAGCACATTGCGCAGGACACACTGCGTGGGGGTCAGGTCCGTCTCCGGGGTGCAGGCGGGGGTGTCGGCATCGATGCGTCGGTACGGGGACTCTGAGATGGGGGTGCTGAAGCCTGAGAGGGAGGGGGAGGGGGCGCGGGGCTCATGGAGACAGGTCCCACTCATCGGGGGGTCCCCCACCTCGGCAGGTTAGGGTCGGCGGGGGGGGGTCAAAGACGGGAGAAGACGACGAGACAACCTTGAGGAAGAGGATGTGTGCGGAAATGAGATGCATTAGACAACGCTGTAGCAGAGGAAACAGTTTCTGAGGAAACAGATCTATTCTATAGAACTGTGAGGCTTTCAAGGCCATCGTAGTAGACCGTACTGCTCCACTACTACTCGTATACTCTCAGCAGGAGTGTGGGCTGCTCCACAGTAACACTGCAGTCATATTCGATCACCGGGCACACAATAAATGACTGTATGCGGCTTGTGGTATACTATACTCTGTGGCCTTTTCTATCTACATACTCCTGAAGTCATCACACGTCAAACCATTATGGAAGACACACACAGAGGCAGGTTAAATTATTGGTGCTGTTATTGGATTCATGTCAACACCGCGAACCACAAAGATCTGAGGACATGATGAGGGCATCGCACTGTCTGACACGAGAGGGGGGGGGGGTTTATGAATGAAATAGGAGGTGGTGCTTTCTTCACACAACATCCACGCAGCGGCATCGTCGCTTGCTCCGTACGGTGTCTCTGTCCTAATGACGCAAAACAGAGCGAGTTGACAGAACCGACCACGCCGTGCGTCCTGAGCTACGTGCCTCGGAAGAATGTGGAAAAATTGCATAACCTTTCCCAACGTGTGTGCGACTGTGCGTATGCGCGTGTGTGTGTGTATGCGCGTGTGTGTGCACGTGCGTGTGTGTTTGTGTGTGTACGTGCGTGCGTGTGTGTGTGTGTCAAGCGCACCTATGCGAGAGGAGAGCAAAAAAAGGAGAGAGAGAAGGAGAGAGAGAGAGAGAGAGAGAGAGAGAGAGAGAGAGAGAGAGAGAGAGAGGTAGACAGAGAGCGTATGTGCCTGATTCACGTAGTCTACATACAGGACTGCACCACCACCACAACCACCACCACCAGCACCACCACCACCACCACCAGCACCACCAGCATCACGGTGACGGCTGGGGGAACCGGAGAAAGCGTGAAATGGAAAATAACACCAGGCCCGTGGGAAGCGAGCACAGCACTGCACACACACACACACACACACACACACACACACACACACACACACACACACACACACACAGGAACAAGAGAAAGCTTTAAATAACCAAGGATGCGACGAGGATGAGGAGGATGAGGATGCTGATGATGATGGTGCTGATGATGATGGTGGTGATGACACTCTCAGTAGCATCATAGGCGACGTGCGTGCATGCGTTGAAGCCCAAATCCGCAGCGCCTGTAGATCCTATGAACGTTGTGCATCAATACACACACACACACACACACACACACACACACACCATGTCATAATACAGGCTGTATCTCACTATACAAATATATATATCTGCACATGCATCATTTGTCAACATCGACGCACGGATTTGCAACATGATTCATTGGTGCAATGAGTGTGAGAGAGTGTGTGTGTGTGTGTGTGTGTGTGTGTGTGTGTGTGTGTGTGTGTGTGTGTGTGTGTGTGTGTAGGCTACCTACCTACCGCATCATGAAGGCATAAGCATCAGCATCAGCACCACCATCAGCATCACCATCACCATCACCATCATCATCATATGCGTGCACGTCACACACACACGCACGCACACACACGCACACACACACACACACAGCGACTATAATGTCTTATTGCACCTGCATGCGTAAAAGGAGAGGGTTGCATTCCCATACCTGTGTAGTGCCTTGCTTTGATGCCGCGTTGTCAAGTGGAAGAAAAAGAAGAAGAAGAAGATGAAGAAGATGATGAAGGTGTTTTTTTTGCAGGAGGAGGTCGGACCTTACTTGCAAGAAAGAAAGAAAGAAAGAAAGATAGAAATAAGGATGAATAAATGAATATGAAGGGTTTATTCCCACGGCGACGTTGCGTCCACGTCGGATCAGAACGAATCCCAGCGGGCGAATTGCGCGATCAATAACCGGGGAGCCATGGACGGGGGAGAGAGACGCGCCGCACGGGGTTGGATGGGGGACGGAGGGGAGGGAGGAGAGGAGAGGAGGGAGGGATGGAGGGAGAGAGGGAGGGAGGGGAGGAGGGTTGGAGGAGGAGAGGAGGGAGGGTTGGATGGGGGAGGGATGGAGAGGAGGGATGAGAGGGAAGGAGGGAGGGGGGGGAGATGCTGTCTCCTTCCCAGGTGCTGAATTGACGTCACGGAACTGCAGCCTGTATCGTTCCCGCTAGGGGGCGCGGTTCTCCCTTCTTCCTTTACGTTGTTATTGTGCCCATTTTGATATTTCACGTGTTGTTGTCACACACGTTGCAGCCAGATAAATAAAATCAATAATAATAATAATAATAATAATAATAATAACAAATAATAAATACATAATAATAATAATAATAATAATAATAATAATAATAAGAATAAGAATAAGAATAATAAGAAAAAGAGGAAGAATAACAACAAATAAATAATAATAATAATAATAATAATAATAATAATAAATACTATGTACTATATAATACTACATAAATGATATACAAAGTCAATAAATAAATCAATAAATACAATAAACAACACTACACTAATTAATAATGTTAAAATGAACAAGTACATTGTTTGTAATGACTACAAGCATTGTGATTGTGATTATAAATGACCACTAATTAGCTCTGTTGCATTTTAATTGTTGTGGTACAAACTGGGTATAATGGTAATACAGAATAATATAATAACAAACAATATACAATATGTTCTATATAATAATACTACTACTACTAATAATAATAATAATAATACATAAATAATATTACAAAGTAAATATATAAATAAGACAATTAAGACAACAAACAACACTACATAATTAATCATGTTAAAATGAACAAGTACATTGTTTGTATTGACTGCAAGCATTGTGATTGTGATTAGTATTAAACGTGTGTAATTCATGTTCTATCCTGAAGGGGGCAGCATTTACACGTTCGCCTTCTTCACACCTCGTGTCCCACCGCGGCTCCAGTAGAGGAGCTAGGCTGTCTGCTGTTTGGCGGGACAGTAAGTTGTCTCTTCTCTGTCTTTACTACACATAAAAACCCGTAAAATAAGACTTACAAACACTCACACAGGCTGCTTAGTTATAACTGGTTACCGATGGTTATATTTGGGTTATACTTGTGGTTAGCATGATCAATGCAGTGTTGGTCTATAATTGTGGTTAGCAATGATCAATTGCTTGTGTGTGTGTGGTGTGTGTGTAGCATGTGGTGTGTGTGTGTGGTGTGTGGTGTGTGTGTGTGTGTGTGTGTGTGTGTGTGTGGTGTGTGTGTGTGTGGTGTGGTGTGTGTGTGTGTGTGTGGTGTCTCGCTCTCTGTCTGTGAGTGTGTCTCGCTCTGAGTGAGTGTGTGCAGTGGTCTGTCTTGAGCCGAAGTTGAAGTGTGTCTGTCTGTTGCGAGTGAGTGTGTCTGTCCTGTCTGTGAGTTGTCTTGAGTGTCTGTCTGTCTTGGTTGTGTGTGTGTGTGTTGCTGTGTGTGTGTGTGTGTACACTCCTACCATGGTGTGGATCAGCAGGTTATAAATAAACATGGTTGTTTGATACCTGATCTAGGATTGATATGGATCCCTTCCCTCGTAGGTCCTGGTGCTGCTGCTGCTTGCTGTCCCTTACACAAACAACCATGTGCCTCCCTGGCCCTGTTCCCCCCCTCCTCTTCCCCAGGGACACATCACCCTGGTGGGAGACCAACAACGAGCTGGTGTCGGCGGACAGCTCCCAGAATCATGTGAGGAGGAGGAGGAGGAGGAGGAGGAGGAGGATCACCTGTTGGTGGTGGTCCTGATGTGGTGGTCAATGTGTCTGACAGTCATGTTATGTTTCTGTAATGCACCTGCAGCAGTGATGGTGACTGTGAGATACTGCTATTTGTAATGTGGCCTTCTTTAAAAGCCAATATTCTGGTTTATAAACAACACACTGCATGCATCAGTCAATGAGTGTAGTTTACAGATGTGGTTCTCAACCGGTCTCTCATCAGGAGGACCCACATGTGTCATTCGCCATTAAGTCACGATTTTGTATATATTTTGTTCTCCTTTAGGAATACGGTCCCTCCAGTCTGTACTTCCCCCGGGAGTCTCTGAAGCCCCACAGTCGTACGGAGAACAGCAGCAAGGCAGCGTTCCTGCACCACTCGGAGACACTGTGGATCCGGACCGCCACGTCATGGTGTGGAACGCGCACACGAGTACACGCACGCACGCACACACACACACACACACACAGAAACATTTTCAACTTAGACCAACAACTTCAGCGTTGTTTATTTTGTTGACAGGCGGGAGGCCGGACTCACGGGGCTTCTAGAAGAAATCGTCAAATCAGACACAGAGGGTAGGTGATGGATGCTCCCTACAACGGGTCTGTGTAGAAACACCCAGACGTTACTGTTTCCCGAGCTTGTGGCTTTTTCCGATATTTTATCGGCTGAGGCTGCCGATACCGATATTTTGTGCCAATATTTCACATTGTTAAAAGCAAAACAGATGTGACGCAAAACCAATAAAAAAATATAATGATTCATGGATACAGAACTGCAATTGAAATGAATAACATTGAACTTGAAGAATGTCAGTAATTAAATAAATGGCTAGACTCTTAATTGGCTAGCCCCGGGAAGAAAACTGTGGGACTTTTATTTTGTTCTTGTGGTTTTCCAGAGAACAAAATAAAAGTTCCACACCCTTATATATATTGTGTTCTCTGGGGGTCTCCTCTCAGCTCCCAGGTGGCTCTCGGTGGGCTCCGGCTGTGTCCTGGCTCTCCTGCAGCAGATCTCCTCCGTCCACGGGTCCCTGTTCCCCCACCTCAAGGTAAAGGCTCTGCTGCTGCTGTTCTTGTTTGTTGTTGTTGACATTGTGGAGCGGTTGTAGTCTTCAGAGTATTTGTTCACAACCCTTCTTCTGTATTCCTACTCAGTTGAGCAGTGAGAACATGATTGCAGAGTTCTCCCAGGTGCTGAACTGGTACGTCTTTCTTAAGCTTATTTTATTTTGTATGAACAAAAGTTTATAAAGCGATGATTTATAATTGTAGTTCCCTTGGAAATGTTCCATGGAAACTGTCCAATGCTCATTAATAATAGAACTTGAAAGTTAGCATTATGTATGTATGTGTGTGTATATATATATATATATATATATATATGTATATATATATATATATATATATATATATATATATATATATACAATGTACAATACAATATGTAAATGTGTATTCTGCCCATAAAATTATATTGCAAAAATTGATGGTTTCAGCGTTTTAACCAGGACTCCTCTCCTCCGTGTGTTGCCAGGTCAGACTGTGCCGTACGAGCCTTCGCCTGGCATCCGCACACGGAAAAGTTTGCCATCGCCCTATTGGACGATTCCATCAAGATCTACAATCCCAAGAGGTGCCCACCGATCCCCACCCCCTATGGACACTATACTACACGTTATATTAACGTCTAACCCCACTGAC
>PIJE02000557.1:121133-162636 GCA_002895965.2 Coryphaenoides rupestris | reverse complement strand
TATATATATATATATATATATATATATATATACAATGTACAATACAATATGTAAATGTGTATTCTGCCCATAAAATTATATTGCAAAAAGTTATGGTTTCAGCGTTTTAACCAGGACTCCTCTCCTCCATGTGTTGCCAGGTCAGACTGTCGGCCCTATTGGACGATTCCATCAAGATCTACAATCCCAAGAGGTGCCCACCGATCCCCACCCCCTATGGACACTATACTACACGTTATATTAACGTCTAACCCCACTGACTCCCACCACTGTTTCTGATTCTCCCTCTCCCTTCCATCTCTCTCTCCCCCCCCCTCCCCCTTTCCCCCCCACAGTGCCACAGACCCCACCCTGAAGCACCGGTTGCAGAGGGGCGTGGCCTGTGTGCAGTGGAAGCCCCTGTGTGCGTCTGCGCTGGCCGTGGCCTGTCAGAGCGGCCTGTTGGTCTGGCACGTCGACCCCTGCTCGCTGTCCACCAGGTACCACACTTGACATCGTTTTTATTCCATTTGGCCACCCACTGCCTGTGACTGGCAAGTTGAAATATAATCTAATGTTGAAGGTCATCACATCGACATTATTAACAAGAATTGATCTTCCTTTGTTCTTTGCCGTGCATTCAGTTGATTAGTGAACAACACTTTGACACTATTCACTTCACTATACACTTATACACTGACTTTATTTTTTATCCTTGACTGTTAATTTTATTTTTGTAATTTTTTGTTATTTTTTATTCATATTGTTGTCTTTGTGGAAGGGAGCCTGAGACACAAGAATTGAATTGCCAGCGACTGCTTCACTGTAATTGTTGTGTACGTGACCATAAAGAACTTGAACTTAACAATGAAGTCCAACCTAACACCTCCCTATCGATTTCCCCCCCCCAACAGGCCGTCCTCCGGCTGTGCCCAGGTGCTGTCCCACCCGGGCCACGCCCCCGTCACCTCCATCGCCTGGTCTCCCAGCGGCTCCCTCCTGGTCTCTGCCTCGCCCGTGGACACGTCCATGATGGTATACCTAGCTAGCTTCTGCTCGTCCTCTCCTCCTGAATCTGCATCTGTTCTCCCCGACCGCCTTCATTTATAACCACTGTTCCAATATACATGGTAAGCTGAAGTAGCCTACAGCAGCCATGGATGCAGCATGGGATCCTGCACAGGAAGTGCTTTGGAGATTCTTTTTCGACGTAATGTGCCCTTTAAGCCTGTTTGAAGGGCTGTGATTGGCCCAGATCATCAGCAGTCGAAATCGGCTTTTAGTGACGTGGAAGCTGTCTCATTTCCACACTGCTCGACACCTTACTAAGACTGAGAGAGCTTTACTCTCCTGAAGAGCATAGGAAACAAGGGTGGAGGACAGAGGAAACATTTTGGAACGCACCCCCCAATGTCTGTGGCTATTCTCTCATCTGTTTTCACTTCTTCTCTGTTTCTTCTTGTGTGTTTGTGCCTGTGTGTGTGTGTGTGTGTGTGTGTGTGTGTGTGTGTGTGTGTGTGTGTGCGTGCCAGGTGTGGGACGTGGCGGCGGAGAGCTGCGTGGCGCTCCAGCGCGTGGGGGGAGGAGGGGTCACCTTCCTGTCCTGGTCCCCCGACGGCAGCCATGTGCTGGCCTCCACGCCCGCCCCCCTACTCAGGTCAGACCTCCGGGTCAGGCTCCTCTCCCCGCCCCCCCAACCCCCCTCCCCCCGCGGGTACCACAGCCGTACCGGTACCGGCGGTGTTGGTGTTGGGTGTGGTGTTCTGTTAGTGTTAACAACTAGATGATGGATCTTCATGAAACTTCCCCCTAATCTGTCTGTTTGCAGAACATGTCCGGATTCAGAGGAGTTATTTGCCTGAATTACTGAAATATGCTATATTAATATTATATATTAAATATTCAATATTAATTACTGAAGTGCTTTATTTGCTGTTATAAAGTACTAACGGCTATAATTGAGATCCGACCGCTGTAAGACTCGTAACATGCATGTGCAACACCGATGTAGATCTCTTTGTTGATTACTCCGTTAATTATTTATAAAATGTTTTAATGAATGGCAAATGGCCATCACAAGTTACCAGAGCCCAAAGCGATGTCTTAAATTTGCTTATCTTAGCCAAGAAATGCTGAAGTCTTTAATTTTATAAATGGAGAAAAAGCAATTATTTTGTTTATCTTTCAAACCCTAAACGGCAAATGGTTTGGTGTTTGATTAGGGAATATCCACATTGAAACCAATACATTTGATTACAGATTGATTTATTGATTGAAAATGATACTCTATGTATGTACTCTATTATTATATTCTATAGCATGCAGTGTATGTATTTGTGTGTATATTATATTATGAATGCAATGCATGCTCCTTACCGTCTTCCAGGGTCTGGGAGACGAGGACCTGGACCTGCGAACGCTGGCCCGGTCTGAAGGGTCGCTGTCAGGTGACTTGACCTCTGACCTCCTATTCGTCTGGGTCGCGTTCAACACAATCTGCTCCCGGTGGTGAGCATAGCGTTTTGTAACCGTGTTGTAACCGTGTGTTCCCTCCCTCCCTCCCTCCGTGTCCGACCCCCCCCCCCCCCCCCCCCCCCCACTAGTCTGGCTGCTGGAGCCCCGACGGAACACGCCTGCTGTTCACGGTCCAGGGGGAGACCGTCATCTACTCCCTGACCTTCAGCGACACGCCAGGTCAACACACACACACACACACACACACACACACACACACACACACACACACACACACACACACACACACACACACACACACACACACCAGTCATTTACTCATTGAGACAACAGCCCCTTTTCACAGATCGACAGTCGCAGGGTAAAGTAACTTCCTGTTCCTGTCATTTTAACGTTAGTTCGGTTTCATCTATGTCTGTTTGTCACAGCGCCTGCCAATGTACTGTATATTTACTGGACCCTTTACCCTCTTCTACTGACCTCTTCTCATTCAACCCTCAGGAACCCTGAAGGGGTCAAAGGCCGCAGCGATCGTGGCCGACCTATCAGAGACGACCTTCACCACGCCAGCCGGTGACATCACGTAAGAGCGGCTCGAGGGGCTCAGAGGCAGCCGAGTCTGACTCACAGACAGGGCACAGACTCAGACATCTCAGCTTGTCAACATGCGGTGGTTTACAGATCAGGGTTTCATCAGAGGTGTACAGAAAATCAATCAATTCACAGAAGAATCGCAATTCTGCATCTCTGATGACTCAGAGAATGTCCAAAAATCGTTTTTGGGGGGGTTTTGTCTTAGCTTTGCCTTTTGTGTGTTTTAGACATTTGATCAGTTCATATAACATTTTCAAATATAAAAACAACATAATCTTATCCACACATTATGGCATAAACAGCCACACTGCCTTTCTTGGTGCACCGAAGACTGGAGTAGATCCTGAAGTGAGTTCCCCTTTGTACTGAATCGAGAATCAGTTTTGAATCCGGAATCGACTCGCGAAGAATCAAAATCGAATCGGTTTCTCTGGTTTTTGACATCACAAGTGGGAGTGTCCACCTAGATGTATGCTGGATAGATCAGCCTACTAGCCAGCTGATCTGTCCTCTGTACATCTGGGTGGACACTCTCTCACACCTGGTGGTATAATAGGAGTCCTTTAATACCAACTGTGTGTTTCTCCAGGGTTGGCGGGGAGGTGCAGATGCTGGCCTGGGACCCGCGAGGAGAGAGGCTGGCGGTGCTGCTCAAAGGTGACTCTCTCTGTTCTCTTAGCCACAGTCAAACAATATGCAGACGGTTCCCTGTGGATGATGATGATGATGGTGGCTGGGAGTCGCTGATGTCATTTCAAAACCTTTCCTCCTCCCAGGGGATTCTGAGGGGCCGACGGTCCGGTCCGCGATGGTAGCGGTGTTCAAGACCAGAACCGATCCAATCTTCGAGCTCCTGCCCTGGTAATCGATACTCCTAGTCTCCTAGACTCCTAATTAAAGGAGACATTATACCACCAGGTGTGAGCGTGATTAGCCATTCCAAGCAGTTTCAAAAACCGGATTCATCTCTGGTTTTTGACATCACAAGTGGGAGTGTCCACCCAGATGTATGCTGGATAGATCAGCCTACCAGCCTACTCCCCAGTGGACTGTAGCAACTGGTAGGCTGATCTATCCACCATACATCTGGGTGGACACTCCCACTTGTGATGTTAGAAAGATTCTGAAACCGCTTGGAAGGGCTAATCACGCTCACACCTGGTGGTATAACAGGTCTCCTTTAAAACAAGTCCATCATGTGTACCTATGTGCTTCACTAATGGGCTAATTTGATGTATAAGTGTACAGATGTACACTTGTACATCTGTAGCTCCTAGATGGAGATACCAGCACAGAGTGTCTTCCTTGATTGACGCGTCTTGTCCCCTGCGCTTCCTGCAGCGGATTCGTCCAGGGAGAGTTCGGGGCGGAGCCCAGACTGATACAGTTTCACCCGAGCTTCGCCCACGGCGCCATGCTCACAGTGGTGAGTGCTTTATCATTCACTCATTGTGGACCGTGTGTGTGTGTGTGTGTGTGTGTGTGTGTGTGTGTGTGTGTGTGTGTGTGTGTGTGTGTGTGTGTGTGTGTGTGTGTGTGTGTGTGTGTGTGTGTGTGTGTGTGTGTGTGTGGTTGGTTTGTGGCTGGTTTAAGCAGCCTCACCTGACCTGAGTCAGACTTGAATCCCTGAATCTCTTTGAGTGTGTGAGTGGTGATGGCTGGTTTAACCTGTTGTGCATTGATTGGCCAATGCACCACAGGTGTACAGCCTCCTCATCTCTAAATCAGCTTGACTCAAGCCAGGTGAGGCTGCTTAAACCAGCCACCAACCACACACACACACACACACACCAGTCATTTCCTCATTGAGACAATAGCCCATTTTCACAGATCCTCAGTAGCAGTCTAAAGTAACTTCCTGTTCCTGTAGAAGCAGGGTAATGTAACTTCCTGTTCCTGTAGAAGCAGGGTAATGTAACTTCCTGTTCCTGTCATTTTAACGATGCATTTAATGAGCTGCACCTGTGTGCTCTCCCTGCTGTGAACCGGGTCTATTCGGTGATGGATGGTTGTACACTGGTTGGCTGTCAGTCAGACTGAGTCTTTCTCTCTCTGTCTCTCTCTCTCTCTCTCTGTCTCTCTGTCTCTGTGTCTCTCGTCCCAGTGTTGGTCGAGCGGCAGGATCACCCACGTTCCCTTCTACTTCCTGAGCGCCGGCGTTCCGCACCTCGGCCTCAACGGAAGCCCGGCGATGCCGCAGCCGGAGGAACGGCTGGCGGACTACGGGAACACCACCCTGTACACGTCGCTCTGCTCATGACCGCACACACACACACGCACACACACACGCACACACACACCCAGCCTTCTTCTAACCTGATGCCAATACATTTATACACATTGCTTACCGAATTTGAATTTCTGACAGCTCAGTCATGTTTACTTAAATTGCACCTTGCAGTTGTTTGGATATGATGTATTGACTGAGTGTGGTGATTGTAATAAAATACATTTGAGATTAAAATGAGTCTTTTGTGTTTTTCCTTATGATTTAATGTACAATGTACCTGGCCGAAAGGTGCTGGACTCTACAATAAACCCTGTCCTCTTTAAGAAGTGTCTGCGAAAGGACTTAAAAGTGAATACCGTAAAGATCTCTATTTGAATGTTTGCTGGGGATGTTATTGGATTTTTATGACCCTTATAGAATCGGTAATGTACAAACTACAATTTAATCATGTCATGATGTTTCTGTCCATGATTTATGCCTCGATTCAGACAAAGGATTCGTACGTCCATTCAGCTCTTAATTGTCATCGATTCATTCAGTCTGTCACGCACACACACACACACACACACACACACACACACACACACACCCTGACCTCCACATGCAGCCGTACCTGAACTCAAGAAATCCAGTTAAAAGACAAAGCATGAATGGTTTGGAAGAAATGCATCCCTATCGCCATTTCCGGTTTTTATTCAAAAGCTCAGTTAAAAATAAATCATTGTTACGTCGGATTTTCCATTTATTTTTCAATTTACATCAATTAAAGGTGTAACAAAAAACGAGAAATAAAAGAAATAAAATAGAACAAAAAACCAAAACAAAACAAAAATAATAAAATTAAGAATAAAAAATATACACAGCCTCCCACACACAGAGACGACCCACCCTGGAGTTCAGACCTCTTCTCTCCCCCCCAATGGGAGTCACACCCTTCCACTAATCCCCTCCTTCTCCCAGCACGCCGGCCTCCCAGGGTGGGGTGTGTGTGTGTTGTGTGAGGTTAGTGGGAATCGGTGGGCGGGGCTTGAGAGGGGGGGGGGAGAGGGAGGGGGGAGGGGGGCGGGGTGAGAGGGGGCGGGGCAGGGGTGAGGCTGGGAAGACTTGACGTCTAACAACTCGCCGTAGCACCTTCTGAAAGGAAGAGACAGCAAAGATGGCCTTTCATCCACGTGATACTTTTGTCACTTTTTTGTTTCGTCTTCTTCTACTTGACTTTTTAAGCGTGAGGTAGCTTTAAAACGATCAGAATGGCTACAGTAAAAGGTAACGCACATTACGGTCCCTCAAATTAGTCGTTTGGATGGATGGATGGATGGATGGTTGGATGGATGGATGGATGGATGAAGCCGGGGTGGACAAAGGCCTTCTCTTTTCAGGGGGCAGTCAAGGGTGCAGGACAAATGAAACGTACGTCGCAAATGAAAGCATCCCTTCCTTTGCAAAGTGTTGGTGTGCATATAGACACATGTACACACGTAATGTGGAAATATATATATATATATATATTTATAAAAATCAACCATCTGGTTGCCTTATAAACACAGACCTTTACAACAATAGAACCAAGGATTTATTTATTATACACAGTTAAAAAGCCAGTTCACTCCCGCGCAAGATGGACAAATTCGGGAGCGATCAGGTTTTTTGGATGTTGTTTTTAGTTTGGTTTATTACTCAAAATATTGCTTTGGTCTACATTGGTTGTGTTTTAGGGGTAAGGGATGAGGAGGGGAGGATGAGGAGGGGAGGATGAGGATGGGAGGATTAGGAGGGTGGGCGGGAGACAAGGGGGGGGGGCAAAGACAAGGGAGGGAGGCGGGGAGGGGAGGTAGGTATAGTAGGACCGGGCCAGAGGTCGTTCGTTGGCGTTCTGTAGTGGGAGGGGCTTGTCTTGACTTGGGGGGGAACAAAAACCAAAAAAAAACAACGGAACCCTGCCCAGTCCTACCTCAACGCTACCCACTTAGACAGAAAAAATATTAAGTGACATCGAGTCATGTTTCTGAGCTTCTATTCTCCGTCTCACTTGGTTTTTTGGTTTCGTTGCTTTTTTGTGTGTGTGTGTGTGGGTGGGGGGGGGGGGGGGGGTCCGGGGGGTCCGGGGGGGTTCCACCCCCCTCCCCCTGCCCGCCCCCCCCACCCATCCCCTCCCCGGTCATGGCTCCGGGTGGGTGGGGTCGTCCCGGACGGTGTGTTGGTGTTGGTGGGTGGGGTCCCGGACGGCGTGTTGGTGGGTGGGGTCCCGGACGGACCCAGGGGAGAGAGAGGGGGAGGGATTTGGGTGAGGAGGAAGAGGAGGAGGAGGAGGAGGAGGGTGGGGAGGAAACATGACTTGATTTCAGGAAGCACACCAGACTGACCAGGGGAAGGCAGGTGCGGTGTACAGATATTGCCGGTGCCCATGGATGCTCAGCGCCCCCTCTTCCCCGCACGGAACGGGGGGAGAACACTTTTCTTTCTTTGTTTGTTTGAGAGCGAGAGAGAGAAATAATAAAAGTATACATTTTTCTTTCGAACTTCCGGTCTTCTTTATTTGCAGAAGTGTGTTGTGCGTGTGTTTGTGTGTGTTTGTGTGTGCGTGTGCGTGTGTGTGTGTAATGTTTCATGGCCGTGGAGTTATTCATTTCATAGGTTTTTCTTTTTCATTTTTTCCTACGGGATTTGGTGGTGGTGGTGGTGGTGGTGGAGGAGTTGGGGGGGTGGTGGGCGGGGCAGGGGGTGGGCGGGGCAGGGGGGGGGTGGGGCTTGGTATTTCCGCTCTACAAGAAGCAGACCGCTCCTACTTCCAGCCCGAACTCCTGATTGGCTCCTCCGACGTCCATGGGCGCCACGTCCACGATAGGCAGGCGGGAGGTCTTATGTGTTTTGTACTCGATCACCGTCTTGCCCCACTGGCCCGTGTGTGACTGTTGGTAGAGCACAGAAAGAGAGAGAGACGTGTCACAACAACAACAACAACAACAACAACAACAACAACAACCCTTGAGCTGGATTGGATTGGATGGATGGATTGATTTCATCTTTCTGATCTTTTCACTTTATTCATAATCACAAAAGAATGCTTGTAGTTCCTACAAATGACCACTAAGCTGCACGAGCTGTAAGAGTTTCTTTTGTATTTTCGTGGTTTTTTCTGTTCGTCCGGCCCGAGCTCAGTAGCACCGGGTCTGTTACGGCCCTCAACCTCGCATGAGTTTGACCCCCCCCGCTGGCGTGGGGGCTTTGCTGAGGGCGGCATTCCTCCTCACCTTGCAGCCGTCCTCCAACACGCTGTACGTGAAGCGGCTGTTGCCCTCGGCGCGGATCTCCACGTCGTTGGAGCCCTGGAGCAGCAGGGCCTTCTTCAAGTTGCCCGTGGCCTGGTCCATGTAGGCCACGCTGTTCCTGCAGTGGTACGTGATGTTCTGGGACGCCTCGGTGGACAGCAGCCGCAGGAAGGTCAGCTGGACGTTGGCGGCGAGGGCGGCGGGGCCTTCCTGCGCGTAGTTGAACTGGAAGGGGACGGCAGGAGGGTGTTTAGGCGATCTGAGTCACTCACATCCTAGTTCCCACCTCATAATTCTTGTATTTAACTTTTTCTTCTTTTACAAACTTAACTTAACCCTTAACTTTTAACTTTTTCTGTGTCACTGCGCTGTAGCATAGCTCGTCAAATTTCCTGCTACATTGTACATTTGGCGATATAGCGGTTCTGGTTGTGATGGTGATTCGGATTCAGATTCTGATTGAGTGAGTGGACTCACGTGGAATCCTCCGCTCATGGTCTCTCCGAACCAGACGTGCTTGCGCTCCTTGCTCTTGTTGGACCACCAGTTCTTGCGGGGGATGCTGGCGGGCTTGGGGTGCACGCAGGACTCGCCGGTCTCCATGTTGCAGAAGACCCTCATGGCGTCCGCGGTGCTGCCGATGTTGGGGTCGACCCAGTAGTCGCCTGCAGGGGGGGGGCGGAGGAGGAGGGAGAGATGGGTTGGTTTTTTTTCACATGGTTGTCGTAGTAGTGTTGGGGTTTGTTATCTCGGGTTCCCTGCAGTAGTCTGTAATCAACTGATGCATCGAATGCTGGCATCTGGTCTCGCCTAGACAGGGCTTCACACCGCGACGACCATCGACCGTCCTCCATCACTCACCACTCCTCCAGGTGGGGTGGCACAGCTTGAGGTCTCTGCAGGAGCGGGCGGGGTTCTTCTGGCTGCCGTCGGGGCTCAGCATGTTCTCGATCTGCCCGTTGATGGACTTGAGGGTGGCGTCCACCTCCACGTCGTGCTGCCGCAGGGAGCTGGACGCCTCGTCGGCCCTCATGTAGCGCAGGGGGTCCGGGGACTTCTCCGTCTGCGAGAGGCCGGCGAAGGCGGACATGTCGATGCCGGGGCCGGGGGGACCGGGCGGGCCAGGGGGACCGGCGTTTCCGGGGGGTCCCTGGAAGCGAGAGAGAAGAGAAGAGAAGGAGAGAGGACATTTTGGTTTAGTCGCCGTTAAAAAAGGAAAATGTACAAGAATCCTTATTCACGTGTATCCCTTTTGAACAAGGCTAAGTAGACTGTCACTCGAATCTTGAATCTTGAATCTTAATCAACTGTTAAATGATGGCTTCATGAGATTCCCTGAGGTTCCCTGGGGAATGTATCAGGTAGCTGTCAAGTGTCAACTCACAGCGGGACCGGTCTCTCCAGAGCGTCCTCGTGGTCCAGAAGGTCCGATGGGCCCGGGAATACCGTTGTTTCCGTCTTTGCCAGCAGGTCCGACAGGTCCATGGGGTCCCTAGAGAGTGAGAGAGAGAGAGAGAGAGAGAGAGAGATAAAGATAGAGAGAGCGATAGAGAGAGAGAGTCAGGGGGGTGTTCATCAAAACAGCATCAATCAATATACCGTCCATCTTGCTGAAATGGATGTTGAAAATGTTCGGCAATGTTGGTCATTTCGAGGGTCACACAGAGGGCGGGGGAATTGCATAGAAAATCATTCTTCTTCTGCAACTGCGCACAATGCCATCGCCTATTATCATCAAAATAACACAGTCAAGGTTTTTTTTTTTTAAACCTTATTAAGGGCAAAAGGTGACGCTCGCCGTGCGCGGTTGATTGCGCTAAAACGCTACGATAATCTAAAGGACAGCGCGGTCCCACTCCCCTGTCAGTCGCCCGCTATCGCCACGAAGTAGTTCGTGACCTTACTGGTTAGTGGTGTGACCTTACTGGTTAGTGTTGTGTGTGATCTTACTGGTTAGTGTTGGCCTTACTGGTTAGTGGTGTGTGACCTTGTGACCTTAATGGTTAAGGTGGACCTCACCTTGACTCCAGCAGATCCATCTCTGCCAGGGGGTCCGTCAGATCCAGGGTTGCCCTGAAACACACATTCCATGAGAATTAGAATTACATGTTTGTTCTAACAACCTTGAACAACAACCCTGATCGTTTGTGTGGTAAACCGATGACCACTCGGTGCTGACCTCTCTGCCGGGCTCTCCAGAGGGTCCGGTCAGCCCAGGGGGTCCCACCGGTCCAGGGGCGCCGCGGTCTCCAGAGTTACCAGTAGATCCCTGCTTGCCAGGCTCACCCTGAAACACGCACACACAGGAACCACAACCAACAGTCACCACAAAGTGAACCATGAAGACTCTTCAGGTCTGCACTCCTGAACTCTGCAAGGCTCCGCTCGGACGCTCAAGACACTTACAGAGGGTCCAGGCAGTCCGGGGAAGCCTCTCTCTCCACGCTGACCGGGCAGACCGACGATACCACGGGTTCCACCAAGACCCTGGGGACCCAGAGGTCCATCTGCACCCTAGGAGACACGGAGGAGGAGACATGGGATGTTGAGCACAAGCTTGTGTTGGATAATCCAATAAACACTGCAGCAAACACATTCATACACTTGGTCCACGGAGTCTGCTGGACTTCTGGTCTTCTTCAGACCCAACACTACAATGTTTTTGCAAGTCATTGCTCTGTGATCTAGATTAGAGTACCCCTTTAAAGCTTAAAGCCACAGCAGAGGTTTGTAAGCAAACTGCATGCTAAGCATATTGCACACTAATGCATACTAAGCATACTGTGGCTGGAGAAGTTTAGTGAGTTTCGGGCAAACTGAACCTAATCAGACGCTATCTACAGGGGCGGGTCACACTTACAGGGGGTCCATCCTCGCCGGGCTCTCCCTTCTCTCCATTGGTTCCAGCGGCTCCTCTCAGCCCGGTGTCTCCCTGTCTCCCTGGGGGGCCGCTGTCTCCACGAACACCCTTGGGACCATCTTTACCGGCGGGGCCAGCGGGGCCGGCGGATCCGGGGTTACCCTGCGACAGAGGAAGCGAGGGAGAGAGAGAGAGAGAAAGAGAGAGGGACAGGAAGAGTAAGAACACGTCGCTGAAATATTTCATTGGAGAAACCCTCTCCTCCGATTGTGATTTTATATGAGACTCACGTTGGGGCCCGGAGATCCAACTCGTCCGGCGGCTCCGGGGAAACCAGTAGCTCCCTGGACAAGGGGAGGGATGTGGACGGGTGAGATGGATGAAAATACATGTATACAGTTCATAAATAATTACAGACAAATAACTGTTTATGTGCGGCTGTATGCTTGCCTGTTGAAATACAAATGCCAAAATGGACAGAAATACATCAGCCCTCACACTGATTTTCTGTGTGAATATTCTGATATAGTTTTTCAGTAAATGCTCAATTAAGGCTGTAAAATAAGATCTCCCTAAGGACCAGTGGCCTTGTTCAGAAATGTAGTGGGAGGCAGTGGCTTGAATTATGTTACCTTCATATTTATAGTGTCGTTGAGATGATAGGCAGCATACTGTAATTTAATATTTCATTATTTTTGTTAATCGTTGTTGAAGTTCTGAGAGCTGCGCCTATGTTCAGTAATTTGGTCTTAGAAATGTACAAATTACATTACAATAATTGACTTATTGACAGATCTGCCGACTTTCAGTTGAACAAATATTTACACACACTTATCAATTTTTTATTACGATGCCTCAATACAAATTGTCATCTTTTGTTAAAAAATAACAAATCCCCTGACCTCATTCCAATCCTCCTCAGTTAAATTGCAATATTTTTAAGATCTTTGAAGCAGTAAATGTGACGTGAGAAGTGTTACTCACGGCAGACCCTGAGCACCTCCGCTCCTTTAGTGTCCAGAACACCAGTAGGCTCCTGAAGGAGGAAGACAACAACGACAACAACAACAACAACAACATCAACAACAACACATACCAGACCATCGATACCAGGTCATTTCACAGTGACCGATTCAACTCTCCAGCAGATTTAGGGTCTTAATACTCACGTTCGGTCCGGGGGCTCCGGAGGGTCCCTGGGGTCCAGGGGTGCCGGCATCTCCCTTCTGTCCGCTGTCGCCCATCTCTCCCTTGGCACCAAGCTGACCATCTGCACCCTAGATAACAATAATAAGCGCAGAGGACCAAACAAGGTGAGAGGACTGTACTTCTGCACCAGTGTACCGGATGGCAAAAACAGAAGGTAGCACAGGGGGGGGGGGGCGGGGGGGGGGGGGGGGTTTGACCTACAGGAGGCCCGGCGAATCCGGCAGGCCCGGGAGGTCCGATCTCACCGCGGTCACCCTGAAGGCGAAAGGGAGAAGAGAAACTGGGTTAATTTTGTTCCGTTTCAAACGTTAGAGAGTTCACACTGCAGACTTAATAGTGCCGACTTAATACCGACATGACCCAATTTCCTGATTAGTTATACCGCATGTTTCTCTTGAGATATGGTGGCTGAGGTTCAAGTCTAAATATTGGGCTTTTGGCTTCTTCATTTTTTAGCAAATGTCGCCATCTAGAAGGCCATGAGATCCACAGTTGACTCGACCGTTTAATATTCTAGATTGTTTAAATGTCTTGTCTGGGCGGCTAGTACGCTAACCATATAGACAATAAGCCTTGGAGCAACTCTGGGTTGATTCCAACCTGCGGTCCTATCTGACAAAAACTATTCTCGTCATTTATTCTCTTGTTCAAACCATTGTCCTGTCTGTCTACACTGTCCTGTCCATACATATGGGACATAGAAATATATTTGAGTTGAAAGGCATGGAGATTATATCTGGGTCTAAACCAGATCAAAACCCTAGACATTACATAGACATTACATAGACATACATGTCCATGCTGAGGAACCCTCACAACAAAGACTAATCAATAACCAAATTCCAGAGCGACTAGAGGCAGACCAAGATGGTGATGGACAGACCCAGACCCAGACCTAGACCCAGACCAAGACCAGGACCAGGACGGGGATATACTTACAGGGGCACCACGAGCACCAGCAGCACCGCTTGGTCCAGAAGGTCCGGTTTCACCCTGGGAATCAAAGAAACTCATTGAGCCAAACCCACAAATCCACGTGGAAGATGAACCCACCAAGCCAAGGTTTTTCAACCCTCAAGATAAGAACGTTATCCTCACCTTGGCGCCGTTGGGACCAGCTGGGCCCGGAGGACCGATTGGACCGGTCAAACCCTGGAGGGGGACCACAGAACATAGACCATGAGAGGAGAACAAGGAAGCCAAGCACGATCAGACATTTTACTCATCGTGTTGCTCAACAAACAGCTCAACAAAACTCACTCTGGAACCGTCCTTGCCAGGAGATCCCTCAAGTCCCTTCTCTCCATTGTCACCCTGTAGAGCAGAGAGAGAGACAACAGGTCAACATGATAGATTGTCTTCTGAGTATTCTGAGGTCTGTACTACCGTAGTACCTGTTAACCCATGTTAATGAGAGTGATGCGGATCTTACTCTGTTTCCCTTGGCTCCGGGGATGCCACCAGCTCCTCTCTCTCCTGGCATTCCCTGCAGGCCGGGGGGTCCCTGGCCTCCGAGAGCACCGGCTGGTCCAATAGCGCCCTGGTGCAGAGAGGTGGGAGAAGAACCGGGTTAGCGTGGGTTGATCCATCTCCAAAAACGTACCCTTCCAGGTGTATGAGACCAATTGTGTGAGTGAAAAAAATGAGGCATTGATATTGATATGAATGTAGGATGACCCCTGACCTTGGGTCCATCGGTTCCGGGGGTACCCGGAAGTCCACGGGGTCCCTGAAGACCCTGGGGTCCAGCACCACCCCTCTCACCAGGGAAACCACGCTCGCCCTGTTGGAGGACAAATGTCATTACATGGGTGTCTATGGTCATTAGTAAGTGATGCGTAATCTGAAAGAATTACGCAAATCAATGCACAGTTGTTGTTAACTCTAGTTGCTGTCTAAAGCGGTTGTGTCATCTTTCTCTGTTTGTCTTTCTCTCCTATCAAACAGATGGATCCGACGTCCAATAAAAATAGGGCAACTCACTCTGGGTCCAACAGCACCAGGAGCTCCGCCCTCTCCGGGAATACCCTACAGAGGGCCAAAGAGGACAATTAACAGCAGAATACACACAGTTTAGGATAGCATCATTTAGGACAACACATCTGACACATGCTGCCGGAGACACTCACCTGATCACCAGGTTTGCCTGACTCTCCTGGAGATCCGGTAGTTCCAGGAAGACCCTGCCAGACAACAACAACAACAACAACAACAACACAGGGTCAGACACTCTACAATGTACACCAGCGCTGAGCAATTCATCCAAATATCATCGAAATCGCAACATGGCCAACGACAAGATCCAAATTGCAGGAGCTGCAATTTTCTGAGAATGAGTGCATGCAACTGGGTGTTCAGTCAGTAACATGAGGGCACCTTTGGGTGCCGTGTGTAACAGGGAACAGGTGTAATGGTAACGCCCTCTCACCTGGAAGCCGGAGGGTCCGGGCTGCCCTTGCTCTCCTCTCTCTCCAGCGGGTCCCTGGGGTGCACAGATTCACAGGGAGTCACACACATGTTCTCTTGTGTTGTAGTGTGTTGTGTTGTGCATGATAGTATCAACAGCATCACAGTTATTCACAATATTCACATCTGATCATTGCTCGCTCGAACTCAAATGTATTGCCGTATGAATACAGAAATTCTCGAATTCGGCAAATCTTGATTCTGGATCAGCACTGCATTGAGCTGTCATCTGTTTTAATTCTTCATTATTTCATTATTTGACTTAGATTTATGGGATTGGATTTTTATCACTGATATTGAGTGACTAATGTTTCACTGTTACAAGAATCCGTAGTTCCTTAATACAGGTGCTGAAACCACGTTCTAATACATTTCTTGTACATTTTACATAATTGTGTGGGCATGGATTCATATGCTAGTCATGCTGCCCTGAAGGGGGGTTGGGTATTTGGAGTACCTCTACTCTGAATAACCTCGACCTGACTCACTGATTAACATTCTGCATTCCGCCATGTTTGATTGAACCACACACAACTTGAACCTCATATCAGTCAGACTGTCAGACAGATCGGTTCAGTCTCAGTTTCAGTTTGAGCCACTCACAGCGGGGCCGGGAGGTCCAGACGCTCCGGTCTCTCCATCCTTTCCAGACAGACCCTGTTCAGATTCGGGAAGAGCAGAGGGAGGAGTTTACTTGGAGATTCCCGTTTCATTAACAGTCAGGTACAGTATATCCAACTGTTATGGCAGAAGAAAAAGGCTTATTTATGGACTTACCCTCAGTCCTTGGCGACCGACAAGTCCCTTCTCTCCTGCCTTTCCAGCCTCACCCTGCGAATGAGAAACACAGCCCGTTAGAACACGCCGTGCTATAGTGTTCCTCCACCCAGGTAATTCCCACAATGCACTGCACTCTATATGCTTTATATTAGCCGCGTCATTGTCTGTGTTGAGTTATGTTTTGTCTCCCACTGTTTGTTATGTTTTACGTTGATGGCTTTTTTGCAGGCCTTACATTGGCACCCTTGGGCCCTGGGAATCCCATGACTCCAGGCTGTCCACGGGCACCCTGAGGTCCTGGGGGGCCGGGGCGACCGTCCTCACCAGAAGAACCCTGCCAGAGACACAGAGGAGACAGAGTCACACATCAGCTCGGAGGCGATATATGTATAATATGTATAATATCAGTGTTCGATATTCGTAAAGAACTTACAGTAGCTCCAACTTTGCCTTGTGGACCAGCATCACCAGGACGACCAGTAAGACCCTACAAGACAGGAAAGCACAGTAAGAATCGTCACTCCGCCTCACAGTCCCCCAAAGTCCCCATAAGACACCTGTTACCGATCTTTGATTATCTTTTATTTCCTACTAGTACTACGACTACTAGTGCAGAGAACTCACCCTGGCGCCGGGCAGACCGGACTCGCCAGTCCTTCCGGGGTCACCCGTGCCTCCCTTGGGCCCTGCGGCTCCGGGCACACCACGGTCTCCGAGAGCGCCCTGCAGAGCACACACACACACACACACACACACACACACACACACACACACACACACACACACACACCAGTTGATGAGGTGTTACAGTTGATGAGGTCTAGACTTTATCTCACTAAGCGTGGGTATTTATTAATATCTTCAGCGTTTTCACACGATTTTGAGCAGCGCGTACCTTAGCACCAGCAAGACCATCTTGACCTGGGAAACCACGGTTACCAGGAGCGCCCTGAAAACAGTCACAAAATGTACAGTTACAACACGGGTGAAACAACAACAACAACAACAACAGCAACATCATCCACGGCAACAGACTTATGTATATTTTTATCATTTCTGGAGCGCTCACTCTCTCTCCGGGGGGTCCGAGTGGGCCGGCAGAACCGGGCTCTCCACGGGCTCCTCGCTTGCCCTCCTCTCCAGTGGGTCCGAGTGAGCCTTGGGGTCCCACGGGGCCCTACAGGGTGGCAAGTGTACTCACATCAGACTACTACAAACGGCATGCAATCGTCACATGGACTTTTGTATTCAGTAAATCTTTTCATCGATCTTATCGTGGGTAAAATCGGTGACTTACAAGTTCTCCCTTGGGTCCAACTTCTCCCTTGAATCCGGGGATACCGGGGTCTCCCTAAAATAATGGCAGAAAATGTCAAATATGAGAATCAGCCATCACCTTTCACCTGTCAAACACGTCCACCACCTGAGCATCTATCACTTCTATCACATCTATCATATCTCTGTCATATCTATAACATCGAGGGGACTCACAGACTGGCCCTTGGGTCCGAGGGGTCCGGTGGCACCCTGAGGTCCGGGTGGGCCGCGGGGTCCGGGGAAACCGGGTGCTCCGGCGATACCGGGACCGCCCTGTGACAGACACACACACACACACACACACACACAGAGTTGAATTGAGAGCAGAAGCGTGTCAGAACTATAGAGATATAGCAGGGAGGACGACTCGAGGCCCAGGAAAGGTCATTTTGAAGCCTTAACTCACAGCTGATCCTTTGGCTCCGGGGATCCCATCGGTACCGGGGTTACCCTGGAGACACGAGAGATGAAGAACAGAGGAGGTTCCGTGTCAGCAAGCTAGCAGAGATGTCGCACCATACAGACATACAATATGTGTTGAGTTACAGTCGATATAAATATAGGAATGAATGAATGAATGAATCATATACAAGAGTCATAGTGGGACGATATCACAGTCTGGGTGGTGTGACAGTAAGTTATGATTGGTTGGTTGCTCAGTGCCATCACTTGCTTTCTGTTAATCACCCAAGCGTTTCCGCTGGTTAATTACCACAGCACCCCTGCTGGGATTTAGCATGACGGGGAGTTCCTGGATTGCAACTCTGTGTGTTTCTGAAGGCCTACCATCCCACAATGGTATCCCAGCAGAGTTTGGAATGGGCAGGGAGAGGCGTGTCTTACAAGAGGGAATTAATGCAGGAGAAGGTTGGAATTTCCAAAAGCTGCATGAGAATGTGAATATTTAATAGGTTTTGTTTGGACCTCCATTGTTCAGTCAAAGAAAATGTACTGTGTGTGTGTGTGTGTGTGTGTGTTTTTTCTCCAAATTGTTTGTATGCCGCTACCCTTGAACCATCCCAGACCGTGTCATCTTATCGGCTTATTTTATTTATTTGTATTTGGTATTTTCTGTGGTGGACGTACGGAGGCTCCAGCAGGTCCAGGGGATCCGGGGGTGCCGCCCTCGCCGCGGGGTCCCTGGGCGCCCTCTGCTCCGCGGGCTCCGGTGGGTCCAGCCTCTCCCTGGTGGTGGAACACAAGCACAGGTTGGCGTTAAGAGACACAGTGAAGTAGAGTAAAGTAGAGGCAAGCTGGGTGAGACTTCATCAACTGTTTTCCATTTATCTGCATCTTCTGTTCTTCAGTTATCCAAATTCAGTTTTTTGGTATGACGTGGAGATCCAATTCATAAAGAAATGTTACTGATGAGAAGTAGTAGAAAATGCTACTGGTTATGATTGTACCCAATGTTTATACGAGAATAATACATTTCTAATACTAATACACGTTGATTCCTGATCAATGAAGGGGATCAATGCTGTGTGTTTTAGGTCCAATGAGATATCATTATGTTCATGGACAAAAATATATAGCTATAAGGAAAATATAAACATATGTGCCATTAAAGAACCTTATCAAATAGCTTATCTTATCTCATCATATTATTCATATTTAAATTTTGACAAAATGGAAGTAATCATTGTATAGTTAAGACTCATTGTATAGTTAAGACTAATCACAGATCCTTCTACTGGGAGGAGGCGGGACAAAGCCTGGCCCAGAAACCAACAATTGCAAGGGGGCGGAGTTACAACTGTTTCATCGTGACAGATATATTCTCGACAAGAGAGGCTTTTGGATAGTCTACACAGGACTACATGAGACTAAATTAAGACTAAATACATTTTTTTGAATGTACAAATGTACTAACCTTGGCGCCAGGGGATCCGGGGAAACCAGGTGCTCCAGCAGGTCCCACGGGTCCCTGTAGGAAGTCAGCATCCACACAGGTGAGTTCAGACACAACAAGACATCGCTCATACTAGTGTGACAGTATATTGAAGGTTTAATAATAATGGACCACAGGATTGTGAGGCTGTTGGTGGTGGTGGTGGTGTTGGTGGTGGTGGTGGTGGTGGTGGTGGTGTGGAGGGGTGTGGGGGTACGTACAGGTGGGCCAGCGGGGCCAGGCAGACCATCATTACCACGGGCACCCTGGGGAGGAAACCCAAAAGCACAGGTCACTCACACAAGTCACTAAAACAAGTCACTACAGCAAGTCACTACAGCAAGTCACTCAGCTATAGAACACTGGCTGCAGCTATTATAGCGACAGAGACATCTCATCTCTGCTGTATCTCGCTGTCTGTCCTACTCTGTAAGTGTACAACCCCAAGAGGAAGAGGTTCAACCACAGAGTAGCCTCATCAGTACATCGTATAAACACAACCATGACAACATATATAGTTATCCACAGGTCCACAACTCACAGCAGATCCGGCAGCTCCAGGAACGCCCTCTCTCGCCGGGCAGGCCGCGGGGTCCCTGCGATCAGAAGACAAGAAGAAGAAGACAGAGAGAGAGAGAGAGAGAGAGAGAGAGAGAGAGAGAGAGAGAGAGAGAGAGAGGGTTAAGAAACATTTTTCATCCATCTTTGTTTTACACACACATCATCATATCTATAGAGAAGATAACATTCTAAGTGTCACAAACATTGAAAATGGTATTTGTTATGTTATGAATTGTATTGCAGGTTCTGCGTTCTAAAAAGATGTACCTTGGCTGATTCTGGAATGTTTTTTATATTTACATTTACATTTACATTTACATTTAGGGCATTTTGCAGACGCTTTTATCCAAAGCGACTTACAAAGAGTACATTTGCTGAAGGAGAGACAGCAATATATCACTGTGGTACATAAAGATAAGAATAGAGCAGGTTTCAAGCATTCATAGTTGCAAGGTTATTTAAATGAAATGATGGTGCCAACTTATGCAAAATTATTTGAACGATAGAAGAAGAATAGAACTTTATTAATCCCGAAGGAAATGATTTAAGTACACTTAATGGGTCGTGGAGTGAAAAGCAAGTTTGCACTGCAGAGACTGTAAGTTTTATGCAACTTCATGACATAAAGTGAGAGCTCACCATCGGTCCAGGGGCTCCGTTCTCTCCGGGAGATCCACCCTCGCCCTTAAAATAGGACACAGCAAAAAATAGTCAGAAGTAAGTCGTGGTCTTAGGCGTAGGCGGTGGACAAATAGAGACAGTGGAGTACGAGTGCGTATGAATATGAACTGTGTCTCTGGTCCCGGCCCAACTCCCTCCTGGCCTCTGGTCTGACAGAGCAGGTGATTTATGGCCGAGGTGGTGTGGTGGACCGCATTAGAACTGACCCTGTTTCATATTTTAAAGGCAATATTTGACATTTACACAGGAGTAGTTGTAGTAGTAGTAGTAATATAATATGAATATAATAAGCGTACCTTAGCTCCAGCCGTACCGTGCTCTCCCTTGCTCCGTCCAAACCAGGATGACCCTAGAGAGAGAGAGAGAGAGAGAGAGAGAGAGAGAGAGAGAGAGAGAAGAGAGGAGAACACAAATATTAATATATTAAATACTAATTAAAATCAAATGAACAGGAGGCAGAAGTTGACATGTGATGGCATCACTGAAAGAGAGAGAGGGAGGTAGAGAGACAAAGAAAGAGAGAGAGAGAGAGAGAGAGAGAAGAGAGAGAGAGAAAGAGAGGGAAGAGATGGAGCGGAGAGACAGAGAGAGAGAAGAGAGAGGAGAGAGGAGAGAGACAGAGAGAGGGAGAGACAGAGACAGACATAGAGAGAGACAGAGAGACAGAGAGAGAGAGAGAAGAGAGACAGAGAGAGAGAGAGACAGAAGAGAGAGAGAGACAGAGACAGAGACAGAGACAGACAGAGAGAGACAGAGACAGACAGAGAGAGAGAGAGAGAGAGAGAGACACTCACTCTGTGTCTTTGATTCCAGGTAGTCAGGAGTTCCAGGAATCCACGAGCTCCCTACAATAAAATGTAGGGGAATGAATCACATGAAAATCTGATATTTTGTATTATTTTCTTCTATTATTCTATTATTATCTTCCAAAGCGACCATTCATCATGCCAGTTCTTAAAGTAACATATCTGAGCATGTGTTTGATTTGTTTGAGCAACATTAGAATTTGTTAAAGTATGTACTAATATATTATGTATATTATATATATATATATATATATATATATATTATATATAGATCAGTGATATGAGATATATATTGTATATAAGCCTACCTGAGGTCCAGCAGGTCCACGCTCTCCAGACTTTCCGGGCTTACCAGCTTCACCCTGAAATAAACACAATTAATTAGTTAAAATAGTTATTAATTACAGATGTGTTCCAGAGTGGTGAGTGAAAACCACGACACGACTGCACCCTAGTGGTGCACATGTGTTATGGGCGTTACACACTAGTGCTGCTGCAATGTTTGGTTTCAGCAAGGTCAATGTTGTCTCTGCACTTTGTCTAAATTATTATTATTATTATTATCATTATTAAAACCTTGTCATCACATAATGTGTTCCGTTTGGGGGATTTGACCTTTTGCCCTCTCTAGCCTGATTGTGTGCTCTGGGGTTGAGTTTCAGATAATATGTGTGTCATGTTTCCACCCAGCTTAATGTTTATTGTGCAAAAACTGTGCAGGGCTCCAACCCTGATAATACAGGAAGTGTTTCTATGGATACTTACATCACTTCCTGATTTCCCAGAGGGTCCGGAGGCACCACGGGGTCCCACTGCTCCCTGTGTAGAGCAAAGAGAACCGCTTGTTGTTGTTGTTGTTGTTGTTGTCAATGTTTGTCCAGTCTCACTGTTTACATGCAATTAGGGTAACGGATATCCATAAAGCTCTGCTAAACTTAGAAGGATTCGGCTGCTGAAATATGTATTTACACCACGAGAGACATAATACAATATTCATTAGTCATATGGTAATATGGTCACACATTTCTGCATTCAGTGTGATAAGAGATCGGTCTATGACTCAAGCAACCGCATTAATAAACATGATTTGGGATGGAAAATGTCACGTTTTCATTCCCTCAGGTGCTGTAATGAGTGAACCCACCCACGTCATCATCATCATCATCAATATGCGGGTGAAATCAGCTCATCAGCCCCCCCAAAAATACTCACAGTTGATCCGGGCTCTCCAGTCTCTCCGGGGTTGCCTTGGAAACCTTGTGGGCCCTGAAGAAACACACACACACATACACACACTCTCATTAGCGCTCAGTGACCAATCGAAAGCACCGTGCTTAGGCGACAGAGGAGTGTTTACCAGGCTACCCTTAACACTCTTCATGCAGGAAGTGAAAACAGGTTGATTATGCAGTGCTGAAATATAGATGAACATTTAATTATACTCACAGGGGCTCCGGAGGGCCCTGGGGGACCACGAGGACCCATTGGGCCCTGGGAAAAAAAAGAAGAAGAAGAAGAAGAAGAAGAAGAAGAAGAAGAAGAAACACAGCATGAGAACACAAATTAAAAGTTCATCAGATTTGATTTGCTCTGTTGAGTTTCCAGTGTTCACAGTTCTTGTTATATACGATCGATTATCGATTGTCCAAAGCGGTACTGAAATGTTCGTGTCAATCTCACACACTTTCTCACACACACACACACACACACACACACACAGAGACATACACACACACACACACACACAATACACACACAGTACACCCACAATATACACACCATAGGTCCTTGCATCACTCCCATTGCAGCACTGCCGGCCTTCTCATCAAATCCACCGGCCATCTGAGCAGCAAAGTTCTGGAAACAACAACGACACAAACAAACAAACAAGTATTTAATATTAGACAGATGCGATTATCGTAAGAATGATGCGATTATCAGAGAGATTATCAGAGAGATTATCAGAGAGATTATCAGAGAGATTACAGGTGATTTGTTGCTCCTGTTGTATGTGGCAATACTCGATCAGTAGTATATTTAGTCGTGTATTATTATTCATTTATATACTATTTCTATTTTCATTTATGGAATCTGATATTCTACTGGTTCCTTGTAACGGCACCCATTGCACAATAATGTACCTTGTGAAAGCAAAATATGACTATGAATGTTTTTAAGGTTCTCATTAAAACAGTCCAAGCTTTTTTTTTTTATGGATATGCCCACTGAGACAGAGAGAAAGCAGACTGAGGGAGCCAGGTAATGACCAGGACCCTGTTGGACTCCCCACTCACCCCTCCCAGCCCAGGGGGTCCGGGTGGTCCGGCGGCTCCAGTGTTGCCGGGGGTACCGGGCTCTCCATCTCTGCCTCGGGGTCCGATGTTTCCCTGCATGGATGAGTGAGGATGGATGAGGTGTTGCTCATTAATCATCAATCAATCAATCAATCAATCAAGAGAATTTCAGGAACGAATGACTGAATGCTGTGAACTTGAGTGATGCGTGTGGTAGTTTTGAACTTTATTTATACGCAATCACTATTTTAGACCTCAATACTAATTCTCAACGCAATACTAATCAATAAACAAGATGGTCTCATATCTCTCAGGCCAGAACTGTAACTATATATATAATTTCATACACGTTTAGCCCTTGGGAAATATGATTATATATCGTTTTTTTTGCCAATATTACATCCCTCAATTACTGACGGGGAGTCATAGACTGTGCACAACATGTGTGATCCAGCAGTTTGAGACCATGTTCTTTATTGATCAGTAGCATATATATTATGCATTGTTTAAGGGATTTGTTTTGTCTATTTTACCTTATCTCCTTTAGCTCCACCTGGTCCTCGTGCACCCTGCTCTCCTGGGGGGCCCTGGAGGGTGAACAGGTCCCAACAATCAGTGAATATGTCAGGTCAAGTCAAGTCAAGCATACGGACTTCCTCTATGTGTGTTCCTCTGAGTTTATGTTTATTGATGTTCATTGGCTGTCGTGTAGTGTGTTAATATGTAATATAGTTTACCATCGGGCCATGGGGTCCTCTTGGTCCTACAACCTACAAACGTGTGAGGAGAACATTGTTAAGGATTGGCAGCATTCACAATCATTTACTGTAAGCACCTCGATTCGTGTGTGATCGCGCCGGCAACAGCACAGGACTCCGCTCGGCTAAGACTGGAGAACATTCCGGTCAGAAGTGGACATTAAGCTCCCCGCCGACCCCCCCAACCCAAAAAACTAATCATGTTCAATTAAAACTTTGATTTGGCAGCCGTGCTCAAAGCATCAGCCCTTCTGAGCTTCAACCTCAGCTGTGTGAGACAGGAGCAAACGTGTGAGAATCTGAGAGGATTGGTTCGGGTTCACTATGTGCCAGGAATGTCTCTTCTTTTTCCTTTTGGGTCACCGCAACGCCAACATCAGTCCCAGAACTTTCTACAACCTAAGACCTATAGCCCTGATGATTATTAAAGGGTGTTGATGAACGAGTGCGATTCGCGATGTGACAATGGGCAGACTTAAAAGCTTGAAGACATTCTCAGACTTTAAGAGTTTGAGTATGTCGACGCTAGTAACTACAAGCGTGTGTAAAAACGACGAATGGAACAAAATGTACGTCCATAATAAACACAGTAAGATCCTGTAAGAACCCATACTTACATCGGCGATATCTCCCGGTTCACCTTTTTGTCCCTTTTAGACACAACAAGGAAACAAGATTTACTCATTGATTCAACGTGACCCTCTGGTAATGTGTTATATGCTGATGATGTACTGTATGCTGATGATGTACTGTATGCTGATTTAGGTTTGTCTGTATGTGGGTCACCGCGTGTCATCGCCTCACCTGCGCACCAATCGACTCTGATGTGTCAGGCGGGTGACGGGTGACGGGGGGAGCAAAGAAGACAAGTTAAACGTTAGAACGTCGGAGAACCAAAGCAACAACTCGGACTGGGTGAACTTGGGCTGGAGTTGGAGTCTCTTCCTTCCCCCAGACACATTTCCTGATGATATGAGAACCCTTACAGGTGTGTGTTTTAATTGTGCTTTAATCGCACAACGGTTCCTTTTAAAGTGTTTTGGGAGCCAAAGCGAGCGAAAACAGGTTAATTAGGTTAATGACGAATTGGCATTGGGATAAAAATCGCTAAATAGAGTCTTAATAAGCAAGCAAGCAGACGGGCGGGAGTCAGAGAAAAATGGGAACGCTCCAAGTTCCACGATGGATGTCTTATGAGCATTAACTGTTGAAAATATCACTTAAAACAGAACTAGCTAATAAATCATCATGTTAAAAGTCACTTTACGTCTTTTTTACATTTACTAGAAGATACAAACATTCTATTGCAAACATCTTATGCTATGCTATGCTATGCTATGCTATGCTAGGCTATGTGTCAAATGTGAACCTTCCATTACTGGGTTCTGCTTCTACTTCTTCAGATTCGAAGTGTCTGAGGTGTTGCTGCTGTGGCAGTGTGGACTCGCACCAGCAACCCTCTGTGTGTGTGTGTGTGTGTGTGTGTGTGTGTGTGAGCCACATTAAGCAGAAGGCTTCAATGGCTATACTGGATATACTGTAGGCTACTGATGTTAACCTCTGTGCACGGAAACATCTGACATGTGAAGTATTCCTGTAGAGCACTTGAAGGCCTGAATCCATCTGAATCCATGGCAATCAAGCATCCATAGAAAGATACAATCAGTCCCGGTGATTTCATGTTTCACGGTTTGTTTTTGTTCATCTTGATTTTCATTCTTTATGAATATCAAGTAAACAAAATTACTTTGGAATAAGGAACATAATTCGCACCGTGAGCCAACCCTCGACTTTACATCGATGTGTTTAATTTAATAACATCCGTCGTCCGAGATGGAGCATATCAGCCGAATACCTCGAAGTCGCTCAATCTTTCAAAGTAACTTAATTCCATTTCCCACTTTCACATTTCACATGTAAAATATCCCGGGTGCCCACCCACGGGTACGAGTTCCTTATTCAAAGCTCTGCTCGCCTGTGAGCAGAAGCATTAAAGTGGAAAATAAAGTGGGATCATTTATTCATAGTGGTGGTGAATAAATAAATTAACAACCAATGAGGGAAGAGGGCAAGGAGGGCGAGGAGGATGAGGAGGAGGAGGAGGAGGAGGAGGAGGAGGAGGAGGCAGGGCAGACGGGGCAGCACTCCCCGCGAGGGATGAAGGGCCGGGCGCATTCGCTCATCTCCTCGCAGATGATCTCGTCGCACAGGACGGCGCCGCCGACGCACGCGCAGATGCGACACGGCTCCGCCTTCCACACGTCCCTATCGCCGTACTGGCGGCCATCTTGGACGCAGCCGCCCACCTCCACTGCGGTCGACGTCACCGTTTCGGGCCGGAGGCGGTGGAGGAGGTGATGGCGGTGGACGGGGAGGGTGGATGGCGATGTGTGCGTGTAGCAGGTGGACAGGATAGCAGGGCGGTGTTAGGAGCAGCATAGGAGTTGTTTGTTTGTTTGTTGTTGTTGTTGTTGGTGTTGTTGTTGTTGTTGTCGTAGGCGAGGCATTAGCGGGTGAGAGGCGGTTATATGAGGAAGAAAAGAAGAAGAAAAAACATATTGATGAAGATGTTTTTTTTGGTTAGAGCACCAAATGGGTTTTTTTCTTGGAAAGCATAAAAAGTGTGTGTGTTGATGAGTTTATAGAAGGAGGTGGGGTCAGAGGGGGTGGGGGACAGGAAGTGGGGATGTGTGTGTGTGTGTGTGATGGGGGGGGGGGGGGGAGGCGGTCAGGTGAAAGGGGGTGTGGTCAGTTAGTAGGTCAGAGGTAGAGGTGAGCAGAGGGACTGGGGAGCGACATTACGAGGGGGGAACGATACACAAGTCGAGCTTTTATCGAGGGAATGCTTCTCGTCACACACACACACCACACACACGCACACACACACACACACACACACACACTCAGACACACAGCAGCAGCACAACATGCTCACCATAATACTGTTTACATTTCACAGTGGTACACAACATATTCGGGCTTTTACTGTCACCACTTGATTCATGTTTAACCCTTGAACGGAATATTTAAATACGTACAGTATATATTTAAATGTGTATATTTTGTCCGATTTTGCGAAGGATACAATCGCTGGGACGCATTTCAAAGAAAAACAATTCACGAGAGTGGACTGTCACCGGGCAGAATGAAATAAAACCCAATAAAGGGGTTAATTAATTAGTTCGTTCACTGAGACACAATAAATAACGATCAGCAATTAGCTGCAAAGCAATCAGCAACTCCGTCCTGTGAAAGACCTTCAGTCATTCATGCGTTACCCCACAGCTCAATTTCTATGTAAAAACCCAGGTGGGGGGGGGGGGGGGGTTTAAAACTAAAAACCAAGGTTCTATTCCGCGCAATGGCATCATAAACTGGTACGTCAACAAAGGCCACATTTAGCAGTGAACCCTCAGACACCAGGCATGGCATTTCACATGACAGAGTGAGTCCATTCAACCTGCAGCCGTCCGGTGAGCGACAGAGAAGGGGGGGGAGAGAGAGAGAGAGAGAGAGAGAGAGAGAGAGAGAGAGAGAGAGAGAGAGAGAGAGAGAGAGAGAGAGAGAGAGAGAGACTATATGAATAAAGCTCTCTCACAAGGGCAGACTGTGTCCGATTGACAAGCCGCTGCCCTGAGTAAACAGGGGCTCCTTCTCAAAGTCCCCCATCTGGATCTCATAGCCGTGTCAAGTGCCAGTTTAAACACATCGGGGACGTCGAGAATGGGCGGCTTGTTGGGTCTACAGGATGTGCCTTTTAAATGCCGCTGGACTGTTTATTATGCATCCGTGTGAACGCGACTCCTGTTACAGAGTTCTATGGCCGCTAAAATATGGTTCGCAGCCAGCTTGTAGTGAACTAAAACCCTTAGCTAGAAATGCATTAAAATTGGAACGATTACATATTATAGGCAACATGAAGTGTTGCACAATGCACTTAGATATGCAGTAGAAGTGTATTAGTAGTTTGCTGTGTAACCTTTCCTTCCGGAAACCCTTTGAACCCGCAGGTTTAGGGTCAAGCAGTAGCTGGGCATTTTACTTTTACGAAATCCTTGAAAGGGATTTTTTTTTAATCCTGATGGACAATAAATAAATCAGAATCTCAATGTCATTCACTTCAACTCATAAACATACGTGTGCTTTTGAAGCCTATTTGGAAAACAATTGACCAATATTAAACAGCGATGGTTCTGTACGCAGACCCCAAAGATATTGGTGATAAGTGATAACAGTAGTATCTCCATGCAGGCCCTGTTCCTCGTCATGACATCCTCATGAACAGTGATGCTATTCTCGCGAGAGGTGCTGGTGCTGCTGGTGGTGGTGGTGGTGGTGGTGGTGGCAGTCAAGAGGAGGTAACGATTGGGCAACAGGGGCGGACACTAGGACCCCAGGGAGGAACAAATGGGACGCTTGTTCACCTGGTCCTCCATCCCACACACACACACCTTGCCAGCCTCACCTGGTCCATAATGGAATGCACTGTCTCGTTAAAGGAGGCAACCATAAACTCTAAATTTTTCGATTTCTTTACATTTTGGCCACAAAATCGGGTATTCTACACGGACTTGAGCACAGTCATCCTGCAAATTGGCAAATTTAGTGTTATTTTCTATCATTCTTCTATTTGTTGAGTAGAAACTGAGAACATCCATACCGACATGAGTGACATCGAACTAAATTGCATTTTTTTTCTCCCATTGGTTAATTTTGATTTCAGAAAAAAGCATCACCAATGACATTTTCTTTTCTATTTACAGTAAAAAAAGGTAAGAAAGAAACAAGACAAAGATGGTAACTTACGGGCATCCTCCTGTTGACATCTGACGAGGGAAAGCAAAACAGCGTGCGATGCTACAAGTAGCAGAACAGTCCTTGAATCCACAAAGCTGAACATGTCTAAATATTAGACATGCAGGACCTTGGGTGAGAAAAAAACAAGACCCTTCTCTTGGAGGGGTCGGCGCAGGTGTGTGTGTGTGTGTGTGGTGTGAGAGTGTGAGTGTGAGTGTGTGTGAGTGTGAGTGTGTGAGAGAGTGTGTGTGAGTGAGATGTTCCCCGAGACTCTAAGGAACCATGCAGCCCCTCAACCCTTCAACCAAAAATCAGAGTGGAATCCACCGCGGGGCCCCTGTCTGCAGCTGTAGCACCCACCGCGTCAGGCAGAGCACCGCGGTTTTATGTCCACCGTGGCCCCTATGAATCTTCGTATATTCCAAAAGTACCAGTCCGTCCCCCCTGGACCCCCAGTCGAGCTGAAACCCGAACCCAAATCCCTTCCCCTTCCTCCCTTTCCTCCCCTCCCACCATCAGCATCTCTTCCTCTCTCTCTCTCTGCTGCTGCTGCTGGCATTTTATTTTTTGGGGCCTCAGAAACTTTTACTCTGTTGACCCCACGGGCCCCCCATGCAGCTAAACGACAGATTTCTTTTTTTTAATGGAATGTAGTTTTATGTCAAGAAGATCATTTCTGCCATTTAAGTTTAAAATACATTTTAACATCACGGAACGGAAACGAGGAAAAAGTTGATTATTTGAGGCCAGCCGTATAGGCAATCCCTAATACACAGCACAATTATTAGTAGGACAATCAATTACTAGTCGGGCTATTAAGGAATTGTTCAAATCTCACATCAATGCTCAATCGTGTGAATATTTGAGCCGCATAACTGTGAGACAGGGACTGGGCTTAGCCCAGGTTGTTAGACAAGGTTGTATAGCTCAGAATCAGAATCAGAATCAGCTTTATTCCCTTAGTTTTTGCCAACAAGGAATGTGCTTTTGTGCAATTGGTGCCTAACATTGTACATAGAAAAACATAGAAACTCCAAAAAATCTACAAAGTCTAAAAGTATATGTTAAATATATACAGTACAAAATAAGCAATACAAATGTGCAATTTAAAGAAAAGATGTACGTTAATGTAATGCAGTTAACCCAGGTTGTACAGTTAGCCCAGGTGGTACAGTTAGCCCAGGTTGTACAGTTAGCCCAGGTTGTACAGTTAGCCCAGGTTGTACAGTTAGCCCAGGTTGTACAGATAGCCCAGGTTGTACAGTTAGCCCAGGTGGTATAGTTAGCCCAGGTTGTACAGTTAGCCCAAGTGTTACAGTTAGCCCAGGTTGTACAGTTAGCCCAGGTTGTACAGTTAGCCCAGGTGGTACAGTTAGCCCAAGTGTTACAGTTAGCCCAGGTTGTACAGTTAGCCCAGGTTGTATAGTTAGCCCAGGTGGTATAGTTAGCCCAGGTGGTACAGTTAGCCCAGGTTGTACAATTAGCCCAGGTTGGTATCATTAGCCCAGGTTGTATCATTAGCCCAATCAGCGGTGCAGTTATGTCACGGTCACGTGACTGACCAGCCGACGGAGGCCTTCTGAGAGGTCACTGTTTGGACAGGAACCAGTTGGCAGGAGCCTGTGAGAACAGTGGAGAGCACAATCCCTTTGCCACGCATGTGGGAGCTATAGAAGGCATTTCACCTGCAGGAAGAATGTGGAAGAGGGGTTTCCTTCGACATTAATATCACACTTCTCAAAAATAGAGAATTATAGATGTGGCGAATGAAAGACAATTTTTGTAATAGCAATCCAAAGTGATTAAAATAGATTTTTTTGTACGTCTTGGTATTATTAATAGTACTTAGCGTTATTTAGCATATTGTATGTTCTTAGATGTTGGTACTGCACTCAGAATGGCACTTCTGCTCTTATCCCAGCTATTATGCAGACAACCTAGCCTGCATAATAGCTAACTCGTTCTATTATCCTCGCAAAATGAATGCTCGAAAACATCTCTATTCCTATCTTTATGTAACCCCGGTGATATATTGCTCTCTCAACAAATGTACTCTTTTGTACTCTCGCTTTGGATAAAAGTGTCTGCCAAATGCCCTAAATGTAAATGTAAATGTACTTTGCAAACCATTTTGAACCATTTTGTTTTCATGGGACAACATACCACAGACATTATCAGTGTGACAGTGTGCCAGTAGTAACTGGGCCAGTAGTAAACTTCTACTACTACTACTACTACTACCACTACTGCTACAAAACGTAGAACTCTAGAGGGTTGTCTCTGGTCTTCAGTCCTTCCCAGAGGTATAGCACGGGGGCACCGGGTTTGAAAGGGGTTCTTTGTCATATCGGAAGGCACAGTACCTCCAGGGTCATGACATCCTCGGAGCTCTCTCTCCCCCCTCTTCATTCCACATACAGTACAGAAAGATCTGAGCGCTCTCTCATTCTCTCTCTCTCTCTCTCTGTCTCCTCCAGACACGAGAGGAGACTCTCGCCGTCGGCCCTCCGTTTCATACATCACAAGCGGAGATCGATGACTCCCCGAATGAGGACTAGGATGGGGCGATCGCAAGCAGTGACTCCTCTGATGGATCTCCTCTGGCTAAACGAAGCAGAATTGTGTTCATGTTCGGCCACGTCGTTAAATCTCCCCGACGTTGACTAAGTATAACGGTCGCCAGTGTGGCTCAGGTGTAGCACACCGACGTAAATCAGATTTGTGTGTTTTTTTAAAAAAGAACAAGTATTTCGGTGGCAGTGATAATATAGAACTGAGCGCACCACAGATCCTGAGCGCACGGAACCGACACAATTCAAGGAATGCATAGCAGCTACTCGTACACAGCTGAATCAATAACCTGCAAGACTTTGGACAACAACGAGGGAGTCATTTAGGCGGCAAACTCCGGTTTACCGAGCCGTGGTCGGTCTATTCACTGTTGCCTGGCAACGTGATTAAAGATGGAGGAGTTTAACTTTTACCTGCATGGAGCTCGTACTTCACGGTGATGCCGTTTAATGAGATTGATTTGACTGCGGGAAAGTTCAATATGAGAATCTGAAAAAGCTATTACACGCTATTATTCGGTGATAGATGGATATGAAGCTAAATGTAGTGTATTCTTTCCTCCATTCGCTGCCTGCTGAACAGGGTGCTGAACGGGGATGCTATATAGTCAGATGAATGATGACGGAGATTGCACAGATGACACATAAATTAGCACCGGGACCGGAATGAGCGCAGCGGGAAACGACCCGTCTTGAATTTCAAGTCAGACCTTCAAGTCAGCTCTGACTTGGACTTCGAAGCGGAAGACTTTGAAGATGTCGAAACTCAAGAAAACAATCTAAATCGTGCTTACAGAGACCCCTTCTCTGACTGGTGAAGGTGACCAGGAACCAGACTCAGGACTCAGAGTCATTCAAAGGTACTTGGGACTGCTCTAGGGTCCCTGTCACTACAGCTGCTCCAGTGGCAAAAACGGTGGTGGTGTCCTGTGCTGTCCGGTGCTACACATCCTGGTACTCTGAAGTGTGTGTGCAGCCGTCTCCGTCTCTCTCGCTCTCTCTCGCTCTCTCTCTCTCTCTCTCTCTCTCTCTCTCTCTCTCCCTGCGGGCCGCACAATAGACCTCTGTGTGTGTGCGGAGGGCCCGTGGAATGCTGTGAGATGGCAGGGCAGTGGGGATTGCCGCATGGTGTGTGTGGACGGTGGGAGGAGGGGAGGTGGTGGTGGTGGTGGTGGTGGTGGTGGTGGGGTTACTAAGGAAGGGTGTGGAAGGTAGGAGGATGAAGGCAGTGGGGGGTGGAGGTGGTGGAGGTGGAGGTGGTGGAGGTGGGAGGGGGGTAGGCGGGGGCAGGGCCAGGGCCAGGGGCGGGGTGGTGGACGGAAGGAGCCCGTACGGGTGCACCGAGGCTCCAGGGGTCTAGAGGGTGTCTAGGTTTCCTTCACGGTGATCTCTCTCCCTCTGCAGCCCCGGGGTCGATGTGGCCCTCTGTGTGTGTGTGTGTGTGTGTGTGTGTGTGTGTGTCCCGAACGTGTGCGTATGGGTGTGTATGTGTGTGTGTGTGTGTGTGTGTGCAGTGGGACCCAAGTTCTGTCTCCTAAGGCCAGTTGTCTCTGGATTTTTCTAATTAATAAGAATCATGCATTAGGACACATAGCCTTCAACAACGGTCATAGACTAGTAAACATGGAAAAAAGGATGAACCAAAATATGAAATATGAAAATACCTGGGATTCTATATTAAAGTGATAAACGAAGCCATTTTGTAGGAGTATATTTATAGTTGTAGAACAGAACCACGATTACATTTCCAGTGGTCAGATGTCGAGGAGAAAGCACTCCCTCTAGTGGCGGTGTGGCCGAACTGCCAATCTATAATGAGCTCAATTCGTATCCTAAGGTACTGTATGTACTGTATGTATGTCATAAATTATCATATCTCACCATATCATATCACAATTGCTCACTCCTTGAACTAAAATGATTAAATTCAATTGAAATAAAGAAAGAAAGAAAGAAAGATAGGGAGAGTTGTGTTAAGCCATGCATTTATTCATATCCTTGCAACTTCCAAAAACAAAGTATGTATTTTGAAGTTATGTTAAAGCTGTTTAGGTTATGTAATTCCCAATACAGATTAGAGGAAGCTTGGAAGTGTATGGCTGCCACAATCTTAATCCACATTTCCCCATCGGAGATGAATAAAGTATGTTATCTTATCAAAGGGACAGCTTGATGATGAGGAGTCGACTGAAGTAGAGCACAAAGTGTTCTCAGGATGCAATCACGATCTTAAGAGATTAAACTATACATCACAAAAGTACATTTATTTCAATGACCCCTCAAGCTCAATTGAACAGCTACAACCCCCTCATCTTGCTCAACCTGAAGTGGCTCCTCTGAGCTCCAGCATTATCGCCGCTGAGCCGCGGACTCCGGAGGCCCGAAGGCTGAATCGAAGGCCCCGGGCCCCCGGCGTGTCTCTCTCTCTCCCCGCGTGAGGCGTGCCGCGGTGCCGGGGGGTTAAGTTTGTGCAGGGATGGGGGTCGAGGCAGCGTATTTTCACACAAGATGGGCGCCGGGGGGGACGGGGGGGGGGGGGGGGGACAAAGGCAGCATTCATCGACCGAGGAATGAAAAACAGAGAGGCTACAAGGTAGAGGTAATGCAGAGAGGCCGCGGGGTTAGTGTGCACACCGGTCGGAGAGGGGCGGCGTGGGGTGAGGGGGGGTCTGTGCCTATAGCAAGGTGTCTGTGTGTGTATGTGTGTGTTGGGTGTGTGTGTGTGTGTGTGTGCGGGGGGGGGGGGGGTTGGGTGAACAGTTAATACACACATTCTACATACATGTGACTTGTGAAGCCTCAATCTACGGCCCAAATCTGTATAGGCCTACTGTAGATGTACACAGATGTAGATTGTATGTTCTGGGACGTGACTAAACCGTTTCTAACGCAACAGTTTCTATCTCAGCTACTTACTAACATCAACTGTTTCTTGTTTCTGTCTCAGATTATTCTAAACTCTTTCCATCTCAAGCTGTTTCTATCTCAAGCGTTTCTAAACTCTTTCTATCGCAACTCTTTGTATCTCAAGTCTTTCCATCTCAAATGTTTCTAAACTCTTTCTATCTCAACACTTTCTAACTTGGTAAATGATCTCGTTTTCCTGGAACAAAGGAAAAATCAATCGACCTGATTGCTTCCTCAGTGTTCATTTTAAAAGAAGAGGCGGGTGGAGCCATTATGAAAGAACAATAACAGCGTCCACACAATTTATGGACGGTTGGCAGTCACAACAGGCCAATATCCAGAGAGACGTAAACACAAATCATAAAGTAATTAAGTTAAATCCCCTTTGTGGCCGAATAAAGTTGCGAGTTCGCTAAAGCACTACAGACTCCTAAAACAGACTCTTCCTCATGAAGCAGTGAAGTCAGCAGGCCTGAGAGGGACAAACATCAACCAGACTGAAGCCAACATCCGAGGGGTCAGTGGCTGTGAGTTCTGGGGTGAGTGTGCCACCTACAGACAGACAGGAGGCTGTGTTGCTGCTGCTTGTGTAGTAGCTCACCGTCACCAGTAGGTGTCGCAATGTCACTGCGGCTGTTTTGGGACCTTAGGCCGCAATTATTATTATAAGATAACATAAGATAATATAGAACTTTATTCACCCTGAAGGAAATTATTGTGCCAGAGGTTGCTAAACAGAAATCATTATTTTGTTGACTATAGTATTTTGTTGTTGTCATTTATTGTATTGCATTTCATTTTTAACTATGCTTGGCATCTCTATTATAATATTATCTTATCTTACCTATTTGTTTGTATTGTCTGTCACATTAGCACACTATTAGGGGCCTTACTGGGGCCACGAGGTAATCATATTAATAATAATAATAATAATAATAATAATAATAATAATAGTAGTAAAGATGTGGGAGTCCTCTGTCCTTATGGGAGCTGCACAGTGAGTTGAGTGTGATTTATTTTAAATCTCTTCTTAAAACCCATTTTTAACGACTTGCTTTTATGTGAGTTTTTATTGCCATTATTGATTTTATTCTCTTATTTATTTTGTATCTATTTTTATTGTTTCTTATTGTCTTCTTGGTTCCAACTTTATCTTAACTTTACCATGATTTTTACCATGAGTGAGGAGAGAAGGGTGTCTGTTGTTATGTATTTTCCCTAAATGCCCTAAATGTAAATGTAAATGTAAATGTCAAAGTAAATGTTGACTTGCTTTTGTTTGACCTTTCTGTTCTTCAGGTTACTTTCTGTTCTTCAACCTGTTTTTGCTTTGGCTGTAAAAATCACTTTGTAAACTCTGCTTTTAAAGGTGCTGTACAAATAAAGTTATTATTCTTCTTCTTATTATTATTATTATTATTAATCTCATGTGAAAGTGCACGGCCTCCAAAAGGGGCGTGGCCTCGGTGATTGACGGCACCATGCTGGTCTGCTCTGCCAGCAGCAGCAGCAGCCGCCGCCGCCCACCCACAGAGACACTGACAGTTTAGTGCATGACCACAGACCTCTGATACCAGCACCAGCACCAGCACCACCAGCAGTACCAGCACCAGCACCAGCACCTCCAGTTGTCCCTTGTCACCTGCAGTAGCGGGGGGGGACTATAACAGACCATGCATTGCATTAAAGGTCTCCGGACGTCTCATCAGCACACAGGTGTTCTTCTGTTCCTGACCAAGCAAGCTGCTGCTGCTGCTGCTGCCGCCGCCAACCACACCCGGGCGGCCGCGGGGGTCAGGAGGAGGACGCCCGGGTTCTGCTGGAGCGCCGGGTTCTGCTGGGGCTCCGCGTCGCAGGGCCAGCGGTCCTTCCTACACCAGCAGGCGTCCCCTAGTGATCGAGATGAAAAACGGGTCAAGTAAGTCCGATTGAACTTCACTTCACTTCACTTCACTTCACTTGACTCTAATTGTGACAAAAAGTTAGTTCATGTTCAATTGTCAACTTCCAAAATAAAAGTTTGGCAAATATGTGGGGGCCCCCAAAGAAATCTTGTGATAAGGGGCTCCCAGAAATTGCATATCTTGTTCCATATTTACATGTTGCCCCTTTTAGTGTGGTTTGATCATCATTGATTACAAGCTGAATGATATGTGGGCTTATAAAGTGTACTGTACATATATAAAGTGCATGTGAGGACATTTTATTTAGCTTTTATCAGCTCGGGGTCACCACTATGTTGTCACCTCACACACACACCTCTCTGTACCAAGACAGAGGGTCTGTTTACGTTGACACATCTGAACACACACTCACACCACGCCACTGTGGGCTGTTTGTACAGAACCCGCCTGATACACGGCCTGGAGGATCTGCTGTTCTACACCATCACAGACGGCCAAGACAAGATCCCCCTGTCCCAGTTCATTTCTGTAAGTCTGTGACTGTGTGTGCGTCTGTGTGTCTGTGTCTGTGTGTGTCTCGGTGTATGTGTTGTGTGTATGTGTGTGTGTGTGAATACCCATCCGACACGTTGGATGACGAAGGGTAGGCTTCCCAGTGTTTCCAGCTGGAAGCAGAATAAGGTTTTTACAGTGTTTTGGAAAACTGTGTGTGTGTGCATCTGTGTGTGCATCTGTGTGTGTGTAATGCCTGCTAAGTATAGACAAACGATGTAACCATCTGCAGATATTGCAGCCAACTACCCACCAGCTGTATACCAGCTTGTCCCCGCCCACGACAGAATAATACTACGAATGGAATCATAATTAGTGCTTTTATCCAAAGCGCTCTGCATTGCCACACATTCACTCATTCATACACCGACGGCGGTGTCAACCACGCAAGGTAACAACCAACACGTCAGGAGCAGTTAGGTGTTAGGTGGTGTCTTGCTCAGGGGACACCTCGACACTTAGCTAGGATGGAGGTGGAGGAGCCCGGGGATCGAACCAGCAACCGCTCTTACCTCCCGAGCCACTGCTGGAAATGAGCACGCCGATCATATTGGCGGGAACCTATAGAAATCCCGTTGGCCCACAGTGAAGCGTCACGGTGGCATCTCCATGGAGGTTCTTCAAACTCTGGCTCTATCTATAGCTGTAGCTGAGTCTTACTCTGAGGAGCGATACGTTTAAGACACTCTTGACGGCACAGTGTCAATATGTAAGCAGTTGGCGTCCACACACAAGTACGCACACAGACTCACACTAACACACAGTGACCTCTTGAGAGATTCTTATCGGTAGATCGTCTGTGTTTGTAGGTGTTGTATGTAAAGAATGCCATCAGATAAGTTCACAGACAATGGCAAGTACATTTGGGTGTTGTGTTGTGGTGTGTGTGTGTGGGGGGGTTGTATTTACATGATAGATAAGTAACTGGAGTCGCCCTTTTGAAACGACAGGGTTTTACACAACAAAAGAGACACACTCTCCCTGTATTGTGTGAAGCGTTAATAAGTGATTCATGGTTGAATTTGAATTGAATTGAATTGACACAGCTGGTAGCAGGTAAATGCATGCGTCAGAATGATGAAAGACACATTTTGATGTAAATGGTTTGCATTTCTATCACGCTTTTATCCAAAGTGCTTCACAGTATTGCCTCACATTCATCCATTCATACACCGACGGTGGTGTCAACCATGCAAGGTAACAACCAACACGTTAGGAGCAGGTAGGGTTAGGTGGTGTCTTGCTCAGGGACACCTCCACACTTAGCTAGGAGGAGCAGGTAGGGTTAGGTGGTGTCTTGCTCAGGGACACCTCCACACTTAGCTAGGAGAAGCAGGTAGGGTTAGGTGGTGTCTTGCTCAGGGACACCTCCACACTTAGCTAGGAGGCGGAGCCCCGGGGATCGAACCAGCAACCATCCGGCTGCCAGACAACCGCTCTTACCTCCTCAGCTACTGCCGCCCACTGTGATGTGTATAGAACGTAACAACTATACAACAAACAAAGTAAAAAAGACCCATTTACGTAAACCTGGACCGCAATAGACGTACACGACTAAGTTACCAAACAAAGGGTTAGTTGGTAGGTCAGAGCGCAGTTGTTGTCACACACACAGCAATGTGTAGCAGTGCCCAGGACACACACACACATACACACGTACACACGTACACACGTACACACGTACTTAATAGGTGCAAAGTAATTCGGCCACAATATTTGCCCCCGGCGCTTCAGTCACGCATCCACTGTGTTGCCAGGAACCCATTATTTACCATGGGGATGACAAGCCAACCCTATTTTAAACCGCAGTGAGCCGTGTCGTTTGTGTCCACACTACGCGGCCGCTAATACGCAAACAATGAGTTTATAAATCTTTTTAAGGGGCTTGTCCGTGAGTGTTTTGTCGTCCGTCGTCGTCGTTGTTGTTGTTGTTGTTGTTGTTGTGGTGTTTCGTGTCATGGCCGCTTATTAACTTTTTAAAACCCAATGAAAAGTGTGTCGTTTGCGTATGAGGGGCCTTCTCCGTGGCGACACAGCCATGTGTGTACGAGCGAGCGGCTCCCGGGAGCACTAACGTGGGTAAACACAGGCGATGACACCGATGTTCAGACCACTGACCTGCACTGACCTCTCTCTCTCTCTCTCTCTGTGTGTGTGTGTGTGTGTGTGTGTGTGTGTGTGTGTGTGTGTGTGTGTGTGTGTGTGTGTGTGTGTGTGTGTGTGTGTGTGTGTGTGTGTGTGTGTGTGTGTGTGTGTTGTGTGCTGTAAGGGGGGGGTAGTTAAATGGAGACCACTAAAACCTAGAGAGTGACGCAAGCTGAGGGACCTCAAATGCCAGAATACAAATACAGAATGTACTGTAAATATTGTTATTATACTGTAGATATTGTATTGATTTGGTTTGATTGACTTTATTGTCCATGTCAGTCTTTGGCTGTCTTTGGCTGCTCAGTACAGCAAAAATGTTGTTTGAAAAATGTTCTTTATCTTGACTTTCAAAATGTCATGTTTATCTCCAGAAATTGCAAATTGCAGCGTCTTCCTCTTCACTTAAACTTACTGAAAAATATAGACAAACATGTGGACTGAATTTGACGTTACACTGAAGCTTAAAGCCGTACACTAAGCCTGTACATTTGTAAATCTGTTATTTTATTTGTATTATTCTGTTTATTTCTTTATTGTTTTATTGTATTGCTATGCAACCTGGCACAAGAATTTCCTTCGGGATTAATAAAGTTCTATCTTATCAATGCTTCACTTTAATCTGACTAAATCTGTGTGATTTAAGGTCACTTAATGGGGGTCAGAGTAGATAATTAGATAATTTGGGTCACTTTAGAATCAGTAGGCTGGGGGGGGGGGATTCTACCTTTGCATTAGTATTTAAATACATATTTGTTCCTTCTATATTTACATTGGATTGTATATTTTGTCCTTGCACAAATAAAGATTTCCCACGGAGCGTCAATATGTGTTTAGTTTAGATGTTTAGTTTAGTTAACAAAAGTTAAAAAAACACGCCGACTACACGTCCGGCGGTGTAAACGGAGACGCACACACGAGCACATGCCGGTGGCCCCTCGTGGGAATCCGTTATTTGGGGCCCGGCGAAACTCAACAGCATGAAAATAACCCTGGAATCTATCCTGAGAGAGAAAGAGAGAGAAAGAGAGAGAGAGAACGAGAACGAACGTCGAACCCTGCTCCACATAATGATCCCCGGAATAGACGTACATGTTGTCATGGACTTCCTGCCAACATGCCGGCGTGAGGAGTCGAGACGACTAGCGGCGGCTGCTCGACGGTCGTCCACGTGACTCGCAAAAATGTATTCATCCCGAAAAGGACATTTTTGTGCCAGAGGTTGCTCAAAAATAACAACGACATAAGAATACAAATAATAGAATGATAAATGGAAAGTGTATGCTGATAGCCTGATAGAATTACAGGCGTATATTTGTATTTGTAATTTGTATGTTTCTGTTGTGCTTACCATCCCTTCGTCGCCCCTGAGTCGTTAGTCCTGAGTTTCCTTTGCACGATCGTCAGAGTTGCTCAGTCCCGTTTCGTTTAGTTCATTTCATCATTTTGTTTTTTCAATTCGTTTTCTCATTTTGTTTTCTCATCGCGTCTCTGCAGGCGCTGAGGAAGACGGGCCTGCTGACCAGCGACCCGCGGCTGCGCGACACCATCAATCAGATCCGCCAGTTCAACCGGGACGCCAGCGACCCCGTCGTCATGGACCAGAAGCTGTTCAAGAAGTCAGTCCTCCAGTGTTGTCCTCTGTGGTGGTGTTGTTGTTGTTGTTTGTGTCATCTGTGTTGTGTTTGTGTTGATTTGTGTTTGTGTTTGTGTGGCGTGATTACAAACCCGGACTGATTTGCATGTTCACACAGTGTATTTTGTTTAAAGGGTACCGCTGTTTTATGAACGGGTGTGAGCATGATTAGCCATTACGAGCCGTTTCAAAATTGCCGTGTGACTTAAATTGTAATGGTGACATTGTGAACATCAACAAGTGGGAGTGTCCTCCCAGCTGATTAAGTGTGTAGTTTTAGAAAGAAGACTTTTGATAGCAGGGAATAAAAGAAGCCATTATCAATAGTAAATGTGTATGTGTTTGTGTGTTGTGTGTGTGTGTGGCCTTTGCGTGTGTGTGTGTGCGCTGTGGTTGTCTTTTGTGGTTTCTTTGTGCGTGTGTGTGTGGTGTGTGTGTGTGTGTGTGTTGTGTTTGTGTGTGTGTGTGTGGTGTGTGTGTGTGTGTGTGTGTTGTGTGTGTGTGTGTGTGTGTGTGTGTGTGTGTGTCTTAACCCTGTGCTTCTGCGCGCACGGCGGTGAGAGGTGAGCGCGGCGCGGAGCAGCTGTTGGCCGTAAAACTCCTGCCGCTGTCACACACACGGAGTGGCTGGGAGTCATAGAACCAGCTGCACACGACCAGAAGCACAGAGACGACACTGAGACCGTCCCTCACAGTTGGTACAGTTCACTGGGTAGGCTGGTAGTCTGATCTAGTCATCATACATCTGGGTGGACTTGTGATGTGGCACATTGTCACAATGACACTTTTTGAACGATTTTGAAATGGAATGGCAAATCACGC
>PIJE02000557.1:90905-119740 GCA_002895965.2 Coryphaenoides rupestris | reverse complement strand
TATGTGTTGGCAACAACATCATCCTACTGACCCAGGCCTTCAGGAAGAAGTTCATTATCCCAGAGTTCCGGGAATTTACCCAGCGCATCAATAAGATGTACGACAACGCACAGAAGCATGATGAAGGAAGAGTGACACACACACACACACACACACCACACATTCCCACACTCATGTTTCATTCTTTTTTTTCTCTGGTTCATTCTCATTTTTGCACATTGAGAGAGAGAGAGAGACGAAACGTTCCAAATAAATCGACATCAACCTTGGACTCGCTCTCCCTCCTCTCCTCTCGCTGTGCCCGCTAACCCAACTCATCCCATGCCCATTGTGGTTGCTCTATATGTCCTCTCCGGCGTGGCGTAGACATTCTGTGGGTGACACCAAGGTTCCGTTCTGTCTGCAGTCATGCGTCAAGCCCCTGGAGTACGCCGTGGCCGTGCACGAGCTGGGCACCCAGCACGTGCACGCCTACGTTGACAAGGAGCCCAGCGGCCTCAAGTTCAACAAGCTGTCGCTCAACGACGAAGGTGAGGACGGCGAGCGTTGATGCGTTGTTGTTCTGTTTCGGCGAATATTTGTCGTTGTCGCTTTCTCATTTTCGTATTCTCATTTCATTTTCTCATTTCGTTCCACCTGTGCGCGGGATTTTGACGAGTTGACCCGCGATGGAATGTATCCATCGTTGTGGATGAATTCTGAAAGTGAAAGTCTTTTACTTAATTTAATTTTATGAATGAGGTTGTTTACATGGGCATACGTGGTTGTAGTGAGCTTTACTGCGGCAACAACAACATAATTCATTGAAATGATGTTGTTGTTGTTGTTGTTGTTTTGATCAGTAGCTTAATTACCCGTTGGAATTACAAGCGAATGTAATGGTTTACAACCACTACACGCGGTACAATCAACCGAGTGCATACAGCAGCGTAGCAGGATAACGGGTACAGGCATTTTCAAGTGTCCAGTGCCAGCAGACTGTGAAATGCATAATCTAGTACGTCCATTAGTTGCGTAACCATTTCAGTTAGCTATTTAAACGCTTTTCCCTGATGTCAGCAGTTTACCAATTAGCGCCAATCGGGGCCCCTGTCTCCCTGTCTGCCTCTAATCGCCGTAGTTTACGGGCCCTGTGGCTGAGACTCTGTGATGATAACGCCTTCTCGTCTCCCTTTCTTGTGCAGATAAGCCTCACAACCCCATGGTCAATGCCGGAGCCATTGTGGTCAGCTCTCTCATAAAGGTACAATAAAATATATATCATATCTATTGTTATGGTAATACGACAAACAATCCCACAGATAGCGCCTGCTGTATTCTAACCACCGCATACGCAAATACACCGGAAGTCTTTATATGGTGGAAAATGTCAACGATCAACAGAGACGAGGCCGTCAAAGTAGATAAACATGGTTTTGTTTTTTTTACAATGTCAATGTTGACACCGTATCAACACCTCCGGCACATCTGTGAAAGCCGTTTTTGTCGTTTCGCTGTCAATATATTTAACAATCCCTGGTTGTAGTCCCTTCCAGCTGACTAGACAGAGAGACAGAGAGACAGACAGACAGACAGACTCTTATCATATCTGGGTCACGTTCAGCATGCATGGTTCCGAGCACTGGGATTGACCGCGGGGGTGTGTGGGGGGCCGGGGGGGGGGGGGATGGGTGGCGTGTGTGTATGTCTGGCCAATCGAGAGCCAGGACATTAGAAGGTGTGTGCCTTATTGCCCACGACGTTATGGATGTTGTCTGTGTACGTCAATGATTCATTGTCCTCCCCCTAAAGTCTATACCAGGACACACTCACTTGCTCGCTCGCTCGCTCGCTCACACGCACACACAAGTTATGCAACACACACACACACACACACACAGAAACAAGAAACAGACACAACACAAAGCACGCCCGAACACACTCACTTGCTCGCTCGCTCACCACCACACAGCACCGCGGTGACAGTTATGCAAACACTAACACACCCACACACCACACACACACACCACACACACACCCACACACACACAACTAACACCCCACACACACACACACCACACACACACAACCACACACACAACACGGCCTCTCACACACACACACCGAAACAAGAAACAGACACACACACAAGCACGCCGAACACACTCACGCATGCACACACAGATACAGACACACGCGTGTACGCACACACGAACACACCTGCGCAGGCACACACACACACACACACACACACACACACACACCACACACACACACACACACACACACACACACGTACAGCACATGCGCAAACAAATGTCGACGAATGTTTTGATTGCCGTTTTTTGTGTGCAAAGTCACTACTGGACTGAGGTTCAGTCAGCGGGAGTCCTGAAAGGTCAGGGTGTATTCGATACGGGGAACCGTGGCGCACGTGGTCGTTAAATTAAACGCCACCGTCGCCGTTTGGGAATTCGCGCAACTTGGCACACGTGTCTCGGCGTTGAAACTCAAGCGGCGTGACGGCCTCGCGCTTTTAAGGACACGCAAACGGAGTTAATGTTAAAAGGACGAAGGCGTGGAGACGTCACGTCCAGACGACACCCACCCCGGAATAGATGGACGGCTGGATGTCACGACAAGACCGACGTCAGACGGATCAAACTCCGCCGCCCTCTTATAGGATGGAGGTGGAGGGAATGACTCACCTCGACCGGGGAGACTCACCCTGTTATGTTGTTTTCCCTTGACAGCCCTGTTCAAACAAGGCCGAGAGGTTTGACCACGTGAGTGAATTCTATTTTCGATTTCGACACATTTCTATACGAGAATAGTCTTCCGTTTTTCTTCTTTTTAGTCACCTAACCTGCGTTCTTTCTGTGTCATCATTGGCAGATAATGGAGTATTTGAAAAGAACAGCAGGTGGAGAGTTTGTGGGTTTCAGCAATGCCACGTGAGTGTCGGGGTTACGGTGAATCAGTAAGACAACCAGAATTCCAGTCTCAAACCAGTCTCTCATAACCATTTACCTGTACTTACAGATTTCAGTCAGAGAAGGAGACCGGAGACCGGAATTATGCAATTGGTTACTATCTCAAAGAGAAAAGGGTGAGGGCTGTTCTGTACATGTGGCCGGCTGTTGTTAATAATTTGCCACAATATTATTAGCCAAAAATATGTAACATACTGTATGTACGTTCACTAACTTTCCGAACCTCTGAACCGTGGGTCTATTGCAGTGCTTTCCCGAAAACGCAGACATGATAGCCGCCCTGGACTTCTACTTCCAAGTAAGAGGTCACCGTCTTGATCGGGCAGATTAAACCCTTAAAGGTCCCCTATTACACCACCAGGTGTGAGTGTGATCAGCCATCGCGAGCCGTTCCCACATTGCGAGCCGTTCCGACATTCCCACTTGTGATGTCACTAGACGGTAGTCACGTGGCAATTGTGAAACGGCTTGCGATGGCTAATCACACTCACGCCTGGTGGCGTAATATGTCCCCTTTAAATCTCCATCTGTATCTCTCGGCTTTACTGAGTGCTGCTCCTCCTCCTCCTCCTCTCTCTCCAGCTGTGCTCCATCGAGGTGAACTGCGAGTCGGCGAGTGTCATGGCCGCCACGCTGGCCAATGGCGGCATCTGCCCGATCACGGAGGAGCGCGTGCTGAGCGCCGAGGCCGTGCGCAACACCCTGAGCCTCATGCACTCCTGCGGCATGTACGACTTCTCCGGGCAGTTCGCCTTCCACGTGAGACACCGACGAGAGGCTTTGACGATCGTTGAGTTTAAAATGTACCGTGTATATATATATTGTGATATCACGTCATGAGAGGCGTCCCGGCAGGCTATAGTGGGGCAGTGCAGTCTGGGTGAGCAAAACAGGCCAAAATAAGAATGTATTGTCCATCGGGTCAGTCCAGGAAACGGTAACTCAGGTTAGTTCTTCAAACCAAACGAGGTCCATAAGGCAACAAAAGAGTTCCAAAAATCTCCTTAACAAAACAGGTTGGTTTCCCCTCTTAACAGTTTCAACAGATTAAGTCACTTTCCATTATGTTCTGGGTCTCTTCCTCGTCCGGTGGCCCAGCTCCTTGTAGCCCGATGTGCTCGGTTCCTCAGCTCCCCACCCTTCGTTCTGCCTCCACTTTGGTCTATAAGTGCTGCCTCAATCAGGTGGCTTAAAACACCGACACCTGTCTGAGTGGTGGGGCGTTCTGGGAGATGTAGTTTGTTCCGTGGTGGCCGTTTTGCAAAATAACATTTATTTATTATTAGAGCACATATTATTTATAATCCCTCTGGTTCAATAAATATTGTTATATTGTTGAATTATACTTCATTTATTTGATTTAACTACATAGTGACGGCCTATAGATGTTGATACGATTCCTAGGCTACTTCAATGTACAGTATATGGCATCATAACACAAGTTAGACATTATGATCATCATCTACTCATGGCCCGGCTCGTCTGTCAGTTTTAAAAACCAAATGTGGCCCTTGAGCCAAAACAATTGCCCACCCCTGGTCTAGCCCGATGTGCTCGGTTCCTCAGCTCCCCACCCTTAATTCTGCCTCCACTTTGGTCTATAAGTGCTGCCTCAATCAGGTGGCTTAAAACACCGACACCTGTCTGAGTGGTGGGGCGTTCTGGGAGATGTAGTTTGTTCCGTGGTGGCCGTTTTGGCACAACCTGGCACAAGAATTTCCTTCAGGATTAATAAAGTTCTATCTTATCTTATCTTATCTTAATGAGCTGATGTCCTCCTCTATAGGTGGGCCTGCCTGCCAAGTCTGGAGTCTCGGGGGCGGTGCTGCTCGTCGTGCCCAACGTCATGGGAATGATGTGCTGGTCGCCGCCCCTCGATCGCCTCGGCAACAGCGTTCGCGGGATCCACTTCTGTCAGGTCGGACGGACACTTTGACATTGTAGCTCGATAAAGGTCTGTCATAGCAGCCATAGTTTTGCCATTTCAATTGTATTTTAAATCAAAACTCAGAAATCAGAAACCGCTTTATTGCCAAAGAATGTGCTTTTGTGCAATTGGTGCCTAACATTGGACATTGAACAGAGTAATAACATAGAAATTCTAAAAAATGCAAGAAATTCTAAAAATATATATACAAATATATATTTTTTAAAAGCAATAAAAAGGCGCAATTTAAAGAAAAGATGTGCATTATTCTCTTATTCTTTTTTTGTTCAAAGTTGAATGCTTTTTATCATATAGGAGCTGGTGTCCTACTTCAACTTCCACAACTACGACAACTTGAGACACTTCACCAAGAAGCACGACCCCAGGAGGGGCTCAGACGACGACCCAGTAAGAACTACACAACAGTACAACTCCTCAGTACATTTCCTCTATATATACACAGTATGACCATATAAACTACTATATGTACTAACACGATATCTGCCCCATTCAGCATCACGCATGCCTCCCTATCTATTCCTATCAGAACAAGTCTGTGGTCAACTTGATGTTCGCCGCGTACAGCGGAGACATCTCTGCGCTCAGAAGGTCAGTCAGATGTACAATCTAAAACAGAAAAACAGAAAACATCATCGAGAGTTCTGGTGGCACATTGACCTTGGGTTTCATGATTGGAGCTTTGGGGGTGGCAGGAGCTCAGGAGGTAAGAGCAAGTCTGGCAACAGGAAGGTTGCTGGTTCGATCCCCGGGCTCCCCCTCCTAGCTAAGTGTGGAGGTGTCCCTGAGCAAGACACCACCTAACCCTACCTGCTCCTCCTAGCTAAGTGTGGAGGTGTCCCTGAGCACGACACCACCTAACCCTACCTGCTCCTCCTAGCTAAGTGTGGAGGTGTCCCTGAGCAAGACACCACCTAACCCTACCTGCTCCTGACGTGTTGGTTGTTACCTTGCACGGTTGGCACCGCCGTCGGTGTATGAATGGGTGAATGTGAGGCAATACTGTAAAACGCTTTGGATAAAAGAGCGATATAAATAAAGTCCATTTACCATTTAAAGGGCGGTCAGCCGCTGGGCTCGACCGTTGTACCTTTTTGTTTGCCATCCATCACTAAGTGTAACCTCTCCACTGCGTGTGTCTCTAGGTTTGCTCTGTCCTTGGTGAACATGGAGGAGAGGGATTACGACGCCCGCACTGCCCTCCACATCGCGGCTGCAGAAGGTAGCCCTGCGTCACATCACCGGATATAAATAGCGCTACGTGAAACTCGATGATGACTCGAGATATAGTGATAGAGGTATTTCTGTACGGCGGCGTCCATGTTGAATGTTTGTGCGTTCACGTCTCGCAGGTCACACGGACGCCGTTGTCTTCCTCACCCAAGTTTGTAAGGTGAACCCGCACATGAAAGACAGGTAACTTTAAAGTTTCTTTTATTTTATTATAACCGTCACAGGGAACGTATTCCCTCGTCGGAGCCATTTTTAACATTGAACTTAAAATGTGTCTCAAGATTCAAGAACTATTTACAGTCTTTACAGCAAAAGGAGCAGGTTTTTGGGGGAATATAATCCTAATACATTTTTGGAATATGACAATCAATACGGCACGTCGTGTGTTCCCGGCCAGGTGGGGGAACACGGCTGTGGACGACGCGCTGCAGTTTGGCCACTCCGGCGTGGTCGCGGTCCTGCAGGAGTACCACAGCGCGTACGCCGACACCGCCGCCGAGCACCCTGAAACCGAAGAGCTGCAGAAGACCGCCCTGGACACGGTGAAGGTTGTGGTCTGAGCTAAATGGGACACAGGGGAACGTGATAGAAGGGAGAAGGTGCTTCTCCTCCTCCTCCTCCTTCGTAAAACGCCCTCTGCAGGCTGCCAGGGGTAGCTCAGGTGAACCATTTTGATTCGGGTCCGGCTTGAAATAGGTGGTGCACATGGAAGGAAGCGTGGGGCCTCCCCAAGTCAGGACAGATTGCACATTGTGAATTACGTTACGATTGCACATTGGAGGGAATTAAATGTATTAGTGTTGTCTCTGCATATTTTGTCAATGTGTTAGTGGCTAGTTCCTCTATTTTTTTGGTATCAAACCTTCAATGGCAGATATCACTGATGTAAATATGTACAGTATATGCTGTTGTATTTATTCCGCAAGCGTTTGACACTTGAAATGATAATGCGTGACCGTACCCTAGTAGGCGGTAGAGCTTCACTAAGTTGATAGTTTGTGCCGCTGGCCTTCGTGATTTGTAAATCTAAAATTATTTTAATCCAATAAAAGACTGAGACTTTGAAATTGCAGTGTGAAACGTGGTTATAAATCAAAACAAGAGCTTTCCCAGTGATGCCTTATTGCATTTGTCACATTGTTTCGTACTGCATAAGCCACACACACACACACAACAAACACACAGCTTGTATACTGGAAGGCCTGAGATTGTATGAATACATATCATGCGTCATGGTTAATATTGCAAATTACACGCTGTGATCACTGGACTTGGATTATATTGTTAATATAATGTGTGTACAAATTAGTGACCCTAACCTCACTAGTTGTGTTTGAAATATGGTCACGTGACTGCACATTCAGAACCAGGTCCCCTCTTTATTAATACCAACAAGCTGTGATACTGAATTAGCTTTTAGAGGCTGTGAACCCATGTCAGATTCATGGGGGGGGGGCGTCACACCAGGCTCTCCGGCTCCTCCAGGCCAGTGTGCGTGAGCAGCTCCCCGTCCCAAAGTCCAAACGCGGGGCACAGCGGGCCCCTGAAGCGGCCCCTGAGGCTGTGGACGATCGTGCGCCGCTCCGTGTCCACCAGCGCGAGCACGCCCGCCTCGTAGTCCAGCAGCACGCCCACGCGGTCCGGCTTGCCCACCAGCGGCACCGGCACCAGCTTGTTGGCCGTCATGGCCGACCACTTGCGCTGGCCGTAGGCGAACACCCAGGAGGCGGCGCTGGTGCCCACGCAGTCCTCCCGCGGCATGCCGGCCTCGGCCACGCCCACGCGGAACTCCCGCGACCGCTTCACCGTCACCTCCCAGTAGTGGCGGCCGGCGGTGATCTGCTCGCTGCCCAGCACCACGGCCCAGTTGCGGAAGCGCTCGGGGTCGTCCTGCACGTGGCTCGGGTCCAGGCCCAGCATGCGGTAGATGACGCCCGTGTCCTTCTTGAAGAGGTCCAGGCTGCTGTGGGCCGTACGCTCGTCCAGACGGAACTGGATACCTGCGGCTGACGACATGAAAACACACGACAATCTCCTTAATTTGAGATTCAAGAACTTCATGTCACATACACATTACAGGATACGCAGCGAAATGAAAAGTGGCGACGCTCAGCAGAATGTGCAAACGAATACTAAAGATAACTTGAATTAGAGGGATCAGAATATTAACAATATTTACAGTAAAAAAAAAAAAAATCAGGAATGAGAAATATAAAACATAAAAAATATATAAAAGGCATTTTTCTATATATTTCTTTGCACTATTGTTGCCTCACAATCACCCATTTGTACACACATTCAGTCAATCATAGATGTGGTTTTGCTCAAGGACAGCTCAACACTTTAGTTAGGATTGAGTAGCCCGGGGATCGAACCAGTGACCTCATTGAATATTGACATTTCTAAACGTTTAGTGCTCATCTCTTCTGCATTATAGTCACAAAACTATGCTGGACAACAAAGTGTGCCAAGCCTCCCCAAGGCTGTTTTAGTAGTTGACATTTAGGCTGAAGACAAAAAATATGAGCTCATAAATCTGATATAATTGAAAGAGAAAGTGGGCTTGCTTGGTAAATATGACACACAGACAGACAGACAGACAGACAGACAGACAGACAGATCCCCCCCCCAACACACACACACCCCCACACAGATCCACACACACACACACACACACACAGTGACCCTAACCTCACTAGTTGTGTTTGAAATATGGTCACGTGACTGCACATTCAGAACCAGGTCCCCTCTTTATTAATACCAACAAGCTGTGATACTGAATTAGCTTTTAGAGGCTGTGAACCCATGTCAGATTCATGGGGGGGGGGGGGGGCGTCACACCAGGCTCTCCGGCTCCTCCAGGCCAGTGTGCGTGAGCAGCTCCCCGTCCCAAAGTCCAAACGCGGGGCACAGCGGGCCCCTGAAGCGGCCCCTGAGGCTGTGGACGATTGTGCGCCGCTCCGTGTCCACCAGCGCGAGCACGCCCGCCTCGTAGTCCAGCAGCACGCCCACGCGGTCCGGCTTGCCCACCAGCGGCACCGGCACCAGCTTGTTGGCCGTCATGGCCGACCACTTGCGCTGGCCGTAGGCGAACACCCAGGAGGCGGCGCTGGTGCCCACGCAGTCCTCCCGCGGCATGCCGGCCTCGGCCACGCCCACGCGGAACTCCCGCGACCGCTTCACCGTCACCTCCCAGTAGTGGCGGCCGGCGGTGATCTGCTCGCTGCCCAGCACCACGGCCCAGTTGCGGAAGCGCTCGGGGTCGTCCTGCACGTGGCTCGGGTCCAGGCCCAGCATGCGGTAGATGACGCCCGTGTCCTTCTTGAAGAGGTCCAGGCTGCTGTGGGCCGTACGCTCGTCCAGACGGAACTGGATACCTGCGGCTGACGACATGAAAACACACGACAATCTCCTTAATTTGAGATTCAAGAACTTCATGTCACATACACATTACAGGATACGCAGCGAAATGAAAAGTGGCGACGCTCAGCAGAATGTGCAAACGAATACTAAAGATAACTTGAATTAGAGGGATCAGAATATTAACAATATTTACAGTAAAAAAAAAAAAAATCAGGAATGAGAAATATAAAACATAAAAAATATATAAAAGGCATTTTTCTATATATTTCTTTGCACTATTGTTGCCTCACAATCACCCATTTGTACACACATTCAGTCAATCATAGATGTGGTTTTGCTCAAGGACAGCTCAACACTTTAGTTAGGATTGAGTAGCCCGGGGATCGAACCAGTGACCTCATTGAATATTGACATTTCTAAACGTTTAGTGCTCATCTCTTCTGCATTATAGTCACAAAACTATGCTGGACAACAAAGTGTGCCAAGCCTCCCCAAGGCTGTTTTAGTAGTTGACATTTAGGCTGAAGACAAAAAATATGAGCTCATAAATCTGATATAATTGAAAGAGAAAGTGGGCTTGCTTGGTAAATATGACACACAGACAGACAGACAGACAGACAGACAGACAGACAGACAGACCCCCCCACCCACACACACACACCCCCACACAGATCCACACACACACACACACACACAGACACACACACACACACACACACACACACACACACAGAGAGAGACACACACACACACACACACACGCTGGTTCACTAATAAGCAGCTCATTTGACTCTTTACCAAGCATGGTGGGTCGTGGAAAAAAGAGAGAGATACGCAAAACAGGTCCTAAGGCAACAAAAGAGTTCCAAAAATCTCCTTACAAAAACAGGTCGTGCTTTCCCTCTTAACAGTTTCAACAGATTAGTCACTTTCCTTATGTCTGGTCTCGTTCTTCGTCCGGTGCGCCAGCTCTTGTAGCCGATGTGGGCTCGGTCTCAGCTCTCCCACCTTATTCTGCTCGCAGCTTTGGTTCTATAGAGTGCGGCAGTCAATCAGAGAGAGTTAAAACGACACTTGTCTGAGCTGGTGGGTTGGCGTTGTCTGGGAGATGTAGTTTGGTTCCGTGAGTGGCCGTTTTGGCAAGCACGGGCATACAAGAATTTCCTTGCGGATAAAGGTTCTATCTTAATTTATTCTTATCATTAATGAGCCTGATGTCTCCTCTAATAGGTGGGTTGCCTGGCCTGCCAAGTCTGGAGTCTCGGGGTGGCGTGCTGTCGTTCGTTGCGCCAGCGTCATGGGAATGATGGTGCTGTCGCGCTGCGCCTCGATCGTCCTCGGCTAACGTAGCGTTCGCGAGGGATCCATTTGTCAGGTGGCACGGCACTCTCTGCACATTGTAGGCGATGAAAATGGTCTGTATACGCAGCGTAGTTGTTGCCATGTATCAATTGTTATTCTTAAAATCATAAATCAGAATAGTTTAAAAGACCGATTATTGCCTAATGAATGTGCTTGGTGTGGCATGATTAGCTGACCTAACATTGGACATTTTGAACAGTAAATGTACTATAGAAATGATCTAAAATAATCACTGAAGTTCTAAAATATATATTACAAGATATATATATTGGTTGTTTAAAGATATATGTAGAAACATGGGGCGCAATTTATAAGAAAAGATGTGCAATTATTTCTCTTATTGTCGTTTTTTTGTTCAAAGTTGAGATTGGGCTTTTTAACATATATGGGAATCGCTTGGTGCCTATGTCAAACTTCCACACTACGACAACTTGAGGACACTTCAACAAGAAGCAGCTACACGACCCAGGAGGGGCTCAGGATGCAGACGAACGCAGTAAGAAGCTACATGCGAACAGTAATGTCGCTCAGTCGAGGATTTCTCATATATATACAAGCAGTATGACAATAAATTGTTGAACTTAACAACATATTGCAGCGGTTGTATAGCTGTACGCGACTACTAATCGATATCTGCCCTATCAGATAGAGGCCTCACAAGTCTTGCTAGATTGAAAAAATGCTGTTGGATCACTTGCATGTTTCGCCGGCGTACAGCGGAGACATCTCTTGGCGTCAGAAGGTCAGTCAGGATTGTACAATCTAAAACGAGAAAAACAGAAAACATATATGTCGATGAGTATGGTGGCACATTGGACCTTGGGTTTTCATGATTGGAGCTTAATGGGGGTGGCAGGTAGTCAGAGGTAAGAGCAAGTCTGGCGAACAGGAAGGTTGCTGGTTGATTCCGCAGGGCTGCCCCCTCCTAGCTAAGTGTGGAGGTGTCCAGCCTGAGCAAGAGCAGCCAACCGTAACCCACAGCTCCTCTAGCTAAGTGTGGAAGGTGTCCTGAGCAGAGCACACACTTACCTACTGCTCTGTTATGCTAGGTAGTTGGTTCCTGAGCCACTACGCTACTCTTGACTGGTTTACTTGCACGGTTGGACGTGTCCGTCGGTGTATGAATGGGTAGAATGTGAGGCAGATACTGTAAAACGCTTTTGTGAATAAAAGAGCGATATAAAAATGAAGTCCATTTACCATTTAAAGGGCGGTGCAAAGCCGTCATGTGGTCTCGATCGGTTGTGCCTTTTTGTTTGCCATCCATCACATAAGTGGTAACTCTCCACTGCGTGTGTCTCTAAGGTTTGGGCTTCTGTCTATGTGAAACATGGAGGAGAGGATTACGTACGCCGCGCCTGCCTCCACTCGGGCTGGCAGAAAGGTAGCCTGCGTCAACATCACCGGATATATAGCGCTACGTGAAACTCGATGAGACTCGAGATATAAGTGATAGAGGTATTTCTGTAAAGGCGGTGCGTCGCAATTATTGAATGTTTGTGCGTTCACGTTCTCGGCCGGCTACACGGACGCCGTTGTTCCTCACGCAGTTTGTAAGGTGAACCGCGAATGAAGAACAGGTAACTTTAAAGTTCTTTTATTTTATTATAACCGTTCAAGGGAAACGTATTCTTCGTCGGAGCCAATTTTTTGAACATTGAACTCTGTAACTGTTGTCGCTCAGATTCAAGCTATTTACAGTCTTTACAGCAAGGAGGCAGTTGGAATATAATCAATAATACTTATTGTTGAATATATGACATCATATGCCACGCACGGTGTGTGTTCCGCGCAGCCGTGGGGAACACGGCTGTGGACGACGGCATGAGTTTGGGCACTCCGGCGTGGTCGCGGTCCTGCAGGAGTACTCAGCGCGTACGCCGAACACCTGCGGCCGAGAGCCCCTGAACCGAAGAGCTGCAGAAGACGCCCTGGACACGGGTGAAGGTTTGTGGTTGAGCTAAATGGGACACAGGAAGATGAGTAAGAAGGGAGAAGGTGCTTCTCCTCCTCCTCCTCCCTTCGTAAAAGGCCTCCTGCATGGCATGCCGAGGGGTAAGCTCAGTGACCATTTTGATTCGGGTCCGGCTTGAAATACGGGTTGGTGCACATGGAAGGAGCGTGGGCCTCACCCAAGCTCAGGACAGATGTGCACATTGTGAATTACGTTACGATTGCACATTGGACGGGAATTAAGATTGTATTTCAGTGTTTGTCTCTGCATATTTTGTCAATGTGTTAGTGGTCTAGTTCTCTATATTTTTTGGTATCAAACCTTCAATGGCAGATATCAACTGATGTAATATTACAGTATATGCTGTTGTATTTATTCCGCAGAGACAGTTTGACACTTGAAATGATAATGCGTGGACGTACTCTAGTAGGCGGTAAGAGGCTTCACTAGAGTTATAGTTTGTGCCGCTGGCTTTGTGATTTGTAATCTAAAATTATTTGAAATCACAGAAAAGACTGACTTTGAAATTGGCAGTTGTGACAACGTGGTTATAATCAAAACGAATATAAAATTGCTTTTGTCATTGTTTGATGATAAGATCCCAACACAGCGCTTGCTGAGCGCTGACTGTGATATCAGGTATCAAGGTTACAGATCGCAATTACACCTTCTCACTCTATTTACTGGGAAGGTGACAATAGGGACTCAACTCATCGGTGTTGAAATGCTGATGCAATTAACCGTCGTCTTATATACATAGCCTGTTGTGAAGCTTTAGAGCTGTGAAACCCATGTCAAGATTCATGGGGGGGGGGAGCGTGCAACACCAAGGCTCTCGGCTCTCCAGGAGTGTGCGTGAGCAGCTCCCCGTCCCAAAGTCCAAACGCGGGGCACAGCGGGCCCCTGAAGCGCCCCTGAGGCTGTGGACGATTGTGCGCCGCTCCGTGTCCACCAGCGCGAGCACGCCCGCCTCGTAGTCCAGCAGCACGCCCACGCGGTCCGGCTTGCCCACCAGCGGCACCGGCACCAGCTTGTTGGCCGTCATGGCCGACCACTTGCGCTGGCCGTAGGCGAACACCCAGGAGGCGGCGCTGGTGCCCACGCAGTCCTCCCGCGGCATGCCGGGCCTCGGCCACGCCCACGCGGAACTCCCGCGACCGCTTCACCGTCACCTCCCAGTAGTGGCGGCCGGCGGTGATCTGCTCGCTGCCAGCACCACGGGCCCAGTTGCGGAAGCGCTCGGGGTCGTCCTGCACGTGGCTCGGGTCCAGGCCCAGCATGCGGTAGATGACGCCCGTGTCCTTCTTGAAGAGGTCCAGGCTGCTGTGGGCCGTACGCTCGTCCAGACGGAACTGGATACCTGCGGCTGACGACATGAAAACACACGACAATCTCCTTAATTTGAGATTCAAGAACTTCATGTCACATACAACATTACAGGATACGCAGCGAAATGAAAAGTGGCGACGCTCAGCAGAATGTGCAAACGAATACTAAGATAACTTGAATTAGAGGGATCAGAATATTAACAATATTTACAGTAAAAAAATAAATCAGGAATGAGAAACATAAAACATAAAAAATATATAAAAGGCATTTTTTCTATATATTTCTTTGGCACTATTGTTGCCTCACAATCACCCATTTGTACACACATTCAGTCAATCATAGATGTGGTTTTGCTCAAGGACAGCTCAACACTTTAGTTAGGATTGAGTAGCCCGGGGATCGAACCAGTGACCTCATTGAATATTGACATTTATAGACGTTAGTGCTCATCTCTTCTGCATTATAGTACAAAACTATGCTGGACAAACAAAGTGTGCCAAGCCTCCCCAAGGCTGTTTTAGTAGTTGACATTTAGGCTGAAGACAAAAAATATGAGCTCATAAATCTGATATAATTGAAAGAGAAAGTGGGCTTGCTTGGTAAATATGACACACAGACAGACAGACAGACAGACAGACAGACAGACAGACAGATCCCCCCCCAACACACACACACCCCCACACAGATCCACACACACACACACACACACCACAGATCCACACACACACACACACACACACACACACACACAGAGAGAGAGATCCACCCACCCACACACACACCCACCCACACACACACACACGGGGCGTCCAAGGACACACAAAGTACACATGTAATATACGTAAAGATGAGCAGATTAAACTCACTATTTCCAGTGGATCTAGAGACATACCACCTCCTGGCCTCTACCGTGTGTGTGTCCCGCAGACAACATTTCGCTGGTAAAGAGTGAACGTTTCTTCTTCCCGCCAGGAGACAGAGGCGCGCTGCGCTGACGTGCGCCGCCATCTTTTTTTTTTTCTGTGACTTGTTTTGGTCGCTCGCTCGATGGTGCAGCTGATGTACACCAGCTGCTGCTGCTGCTGCTGCTGCGCTCTGGCGCCACCTGCCGCCGCGGAGAGGACGCGCACCCACCTGCCCGGCCGGCCGGAGCACAGCAGGACCAAGGACAGCGCGCCTTGTCTCCATCTAGACTAAGATAAGATAAGATAAGATAAGAGACAAGATAAGATATGACAAGACAAGATAAGACGAGATAAGATCAGACAAGACAAGATAAGACGAGATAAGATCAGACAAGACAAGATAAGACGAGATAAGATAAGACAAGAGACAAGATAAGATAAGAAACAAGATAAGATAAGACAAGAGACAAGATAAGATAAGAGACAAGATAAGAGACAAGACAAGATAAGATAAGACAAGATAAGACAGAACAGTAGAAAAATATAGGTAAGATAAGATATTCAGTCAGCAAACACAATTTGGCAATAATTGAAGTGTAATAAAAGGGTCATAATTATAATAATGGTAAGAGGAAGTATTGCACATGATGTAAAGAATATTAAGAATATTGCACATAATATTATACCTCCAGGTGTGGGCGTGTGGGCGTGTCCACCTGTGTGTGTATGGTGCTGGCCAGATCAGTTTACCAGTTGGTACAGTCCACTGGGGAGGCTGGTAGTCTGATCTAGTCGTCTGATGTGACGTCACTATGTCACAATGAAAACTTTCAGTCACATAACATTTTTATTTGATTTTAAACAGCTCGTAATGGCTAATCAAGCTCACGTTGGTAACTATAATAGAGCCTCTTAACCCATTTACTCATCTTTGGGGATATACTACACATGCCAGGGAGGACCAGAACTGAGATGTTTTTATTATATATATGATATGTATATATATATATATATATATATATATATATATATAATAAAAACATCTCAGTCCTGGTCCTCCCTATATATATATATATATATATATATATATATATATACAGTATATATTTATTTATTTTCCAATTTTTTTTGTGTAATTTTCTATTTAATTGTGTATATATATATTATTATTTTTTTCATTTTGCTGCCCCTGCGTCTTTGACCATCCAAAAAGTATTTCCATCATAAATCTTGGTTTAATATGTGCTTCTGTCGAGATATCTACAAATGACTACTCCTTTGTTATATGTATATAGGTTATACTACTACTATACACACACATATACAAAGGCTACTCCATGGGTGTACGGAACGTCACTACCACAGCCTGGAAATAAAATAACAGCCTAGTAGCGACTGCCAGCCAGACTACCGTCCACACACACACACACACACACACACACACACACACACTCTCTCTCTCTCTCTCTCTCTCTCTCTCTCTCTCTCTCTCTCTCTCTCTGGCACGCACACACACACAATCTCTCTCTCTCTCTCTGGCACACACACATACTCTCTCTCTCTCTCTCTCTCTCTGGCACGCACACACACACACTCTCTCTCTCTCTCTCTCTCTCTCTCTCTCTCTCTCTCTCTCTCTCTCTCTCTCTTTCTGTCTCTCTGGCACACACACGCACACACACACACACACACACACACACACACTGGCACTCCCGCTCGCCCCCCTGCGCTGCCAGCAGGCGCACAGACGCGCCACCAGGCACGGAGCAGCGTGTTATAGATATTATAGATATAGACCAATAACACCAGGGCGACAGTATCGATCCTTATACCCAATTATCCACGGACGGACGGACGGACGGACGGACGCACAACACAACGACACGGACCAGTATCGGGTATTTGATCACCCAATAGTTGGATTATTTCCTTCCCACCTTCTTGTGTCCACTGCTCAGCAAGGGTGGACGATCCGACGGACTCACAGTCACACAGCAGCAACCTCGTAGACCATAGATCGGGGAAAACTACTTTTCCTGCGCCTTTTTCCCCGACTGCCAATTAAGGAATCAAGGAATTCAATTAGGAGACTGGGAAGCGACGCGGTGGTGAGCGCAGAGATGGACCCAGAGACGCGTTCATTGTGATTGTTATCCACTGTTCTCGGTGTGATGGAGTCGAGGCTTTGAGATTGGACTTTTTTTTTTTGGAGTGCTGCATGGCTCCCTATGATGAGTGTTACTGTGAGTTACCCAGCGCACCCTTTTCCCTTGTTTGTTCCCTTGTTCCTTTGTTCCCTTGTTCCCTTGATCGATGCCCAGCGGATCGATAATAGCTAATAATAGCTGCATGGCTGTGTGTTGCGCACGGTGGGGTGGGCTATGCCACAGGTGTATGCATGAAGTTCAGGTGTATTAAAGTACTCGGATAACTTGTGCGTATGGAGTGCACATGCAGGAATGGCCATGACTATACTACAGCTATACGTAGTCGTTGAAGTACATCCCATTTCAGTTCTGGATTTCATTGATTTCATTGATTTGAGCATTTAGGAAAAGGGAATTCAGTGGCATCCAGTGGTGGGTGGGTGGGTGGGTGGGGGGGGGGGGTGTGGCTGGGAAAATGGACCTCAAGGTAGATTCCGAGGACATGGACCTCCGTCAACCTCCGCCTTCGCTGGAGGTGTTCGCCCACAGCTCCACGCTGCACGGCCTGGCGCACATCTTCAGCTACGAGCGCCTGTGCGTCAAGCGCTGCGCCTGGCTCCTCTTCTTCCTCAGCTCGCTGGCCGTCCTGCTGTGCGTGTGCGTGGACCGCGTGCACCTGTACCTGGAGTACCCGCACGTCACCAAGCTGGACGAGGTCGCGGCCCCCAGCATGGCGTTCCCCGCCGTCACCTTCTGCAACCTCAACTCGTTCCGCTTCAGCCGCGTGACGCGCAACGACCTGTACCACGCCGGGGAGCTGCTGGCCCTGCTCAATCAGAGGTAGTGTCGATCCGTCGGTCATCCATCCGTCATCAACACTGTGTCGATCATCAACACCATCATCAACACCATCAACAACAACAACAACAACACCACAACAACAACTGTGTTCCCCTCACTGTTTCCAAAAAGGCTATTTTTCCACATACAGCATATAAGGCTGCACAGCCACAAATCCACGACACATCCAAATGATTCAGTGCGGTTAAAGTATCATTAATTACTTCTTAAGCACGGATTCACGGAGGAAGAAGTCCACAGTAATAAGTCACATTGCTGAGGCACACTGTCACACAAATCCCCTTAAATGTCTCCCACAACTAAGCATCCGTGCTTCGTAATGACACTCTGCTTTGACGTGATGAATTAAACACTCCAAGCCACAAGACAAGCGCTTGCTCTCTTGGGGTAAATCAATCACGGCGTCACATAAACAGCATTCATAGGATTCATGAATGCGTTCATATTCATCGCCTTGCCATCCCTTCCCATCCCTTGAGGTTCATGTTAAAAGCACAACAGAACACCTGGATGTTATGTCTGTGGTTGTGATGACCATGCATGCATGTGACCTGGTTATGCATGAACGGCAGACATTCTCCCCTTCATACGCCGACGGCGGCGCCAACCGTGCAAGGTAACAACCAACCGACGCGTCAGGAGCAGTTAGGGTTAGGTGCCGTGTCTTGCTCAGGGACACCTCGACGCTTAGCTAGGAGGGAGCCGGAGCCCACGGGGATCGAGCCAGCAACCTTCCCGTCGCGCTTACCTCCTAAGCTGCCTCACGTATGACTCGTCTGTGGTTGACAAAGAGAGTGAGAGGCATCCCCTGGGATCTGAAATGCTTGGTGTCAGCATATGAGAGGTTTCTCCTTGATAATTTATACTGATGTGGGATAGAAGTCAAACTATGGTCGGTCTCTGATCTGTGAACTTAGACACCACTCTAGTGCCGTAGATGGCATTTGGTTTGTGTGTCGTTTAACGATTGCTGTTATGTAATTTACTGCCGTGATGTAATGTCGCCTCTGACTTTTATGCTGCGGGTGTGAACATTGAAATGTACACACACACGCACACGCACACACACAGATACACACACACACACACACAGCTGTTTGGAATTCAACACCATTGGCCTCCCATAAACATTTTAACGATTGTGAAATGAAATTCTGTTGGGATCTCCCTCGAGCCGTGGGTCTGTGAACTATGTTGTGGTCCGTTCTGCTGATACAGTACCAAGGTCTACAGTTTAGTACGCCCTGACAGGCATTTGTGTGTCTGCGTGTGTGTATGTGTGTGTGTGTGTGTGTGTGTGTGTGTGTGTTAGGGTGACAGACAGACAGACAGACAGAGAGAGTGAGAGAGAGAGAGAGAGAGAGAGAGAGAGAGAGAGAGAGAGAGAGAGAGAGAGAGAGAGAAGATCAAAAAACGTCTTCACATCCCATCAATAAAGTACGTGCTTTTTAAATGAATTAATTCCTTTATTACCAATTAAAGCATTGTATATAGATTAAGGCCACTGTGGATATGAACACGCATACATAAAATGTGCCACCTCCATTACCCACATCCTTTGGATCCACATTGATGGTCGCACGCTCAGTGAAATTCATACTGAAATATCCACAAGCCTCTTGGGGAAGTAAGTGTTCTCTACAAAAAAAATCTTATTCAGCTGCTTTTGGAGAGCCTATTAAAATGGATGCCATGTTAATAATAGCACAGCAGTATAGAGGGGAGAGACTGGAGTGTGTCTGTGTGTGTGTGTGTGTGTGTGTGTGTGTGTGCGTGTGCGTGTGCATGCGTGCGTGTGTGTGTAGTTACAGTAGTTGTTCTACGCTCTGCTGTAGTGGACCCCCTGGTCCAGTGCATGGTGCTGTTCCAGTGCACTGTGAGCTTCCAGTGCATGGTGATGTTCCAGTGCATGGTGCTGTTCCAGTGCATAGTGATGTTCCACTGCATGGTGCTGTTCCAGTGCACTGTGCTGTTCCATGGTGCTGTTCCAGTGCATGATGCTGTTCCAGTGCATGGTGATGTTCCGGTGCAGGGTGATGTTCCAGTGTATGGTGATGTTCCGGTGCAGGGTGATGTTCCAGTGTATGGTGATGTTCCAGTGCATGGTGCTGTTCCAGTGCATGGTGCCGATGTTCCAGTGTATGGTGACGTTCCAGTGCATGTATGGTGATGTTCCAGTGCATGGTGCTTTTCCAGTGCATGGTGATGTTCCAGTACATGGTGCCGATGTTCCAGTGTATGGTGACGTTCCAGTGCATTCATGGTGATGTTCCAGTGCACGTATGGTGATGTTCCAGTGCGCGCATGGTGCTGTTCCAGTGCACGCATGGTGCTGTTCCAGTGCACGCATGGTGATGTTCCAGTGTCGTGTATTAAGCTGTGGAGAGTGACCCTGTGTGTGGGCTCACGCTCAAGCTCTTGTGCATACAGTATGCACACGTGTGTGGATGAAAGGACACACTGCACACACAGAATAACGCATCACTTGCAGGACTTTTAACGATGCTGTAAAATCATGTTGAATTAGACATTATCATGACCATTTTTTAATCATATTGGTCTCAATGTTTATACATTTAGAAAAATGAGATATATAAATTATAAACCTAAATTATATATATAACATATATAATACATAAACATATATACATGTATATAATATAATATAATGTAATATTATAGATAAAATATGATGTTTATTTGGAACGTAAGCGTTGTCCTTGCACTGTTTAGCAACATGGAAGCGACCTTGCTCTGTTGGCTCCACGCTCTTCAAGTGAATACAAGGACGCTCATGTCTTTCATTATTTTGCAAGGAACACACACACAAAGCTACGGAGACACACAGGCGTTACCTTGACTGATGACTTGTCAGCGTCAACAGCTGAATAAAGGACTCTCAATGCACTGATACCAAACTCTCTCTCTCTCTCTCTCTCTCTCTCTCTCTCTCTCCCTCTCTCTCCCCCTCTCACCTGTGCAGGTATGAGATCAGGGACGTGCACCTGGTGGAGGAGAGCGTCCTGGAATCCCTGAGGCTCAAGGCGGACTTCCACAACTTCAAGCCGCGGCCGTTCAACATGCGCGAGTTCTACGACCGCACGGGCCACGACATCGGGGACATGCTGCTCTCCTGCCACTTCAAGGGCCTCGAGTGCCGAGCGGAGGACTTCAAAGTCGTACGTTCGTTTCCCTTCCCTTCCTTCACGTCCGCAGAAGTCTCTAAATATAGCCTTTATATAACGTACGCTCTGCCATTGTGCAGACCGTGACCCAATTCACAGGATGTCTCGAATTGATTATCACTAAATGTGTTCGTTTGTAGCCGCGATACGCCGACAGAGGGCGTTAATTGCGGTTACGTGATGGTGCACACGCTCCCGCTATTTAGGTCAAAAGGTTAATTGCCCGGTGACCCGCTGAGGATGACAAACCTGGTTGATGATGACGACGGCGGTGGAGGCTGCGGTTAACCCGGGGGGGGTCAGTTTGTAGTCTGTTGTGTGAACACAGACAGGTACGGTTTGCCGTGTACATCCGGAGAGTTCCTAAACAAGCCTGTATCCAGCGTGTGACCCCCGTGATGAACAGCGATTGGTTGCCATGGTAGTGTGCCCCCCCACCCCCCCCAGCCCCAGCAGCAGCAGCAGCATCACATGACGTGCACGCTCGCGTCACGCACGTGCACACACACACCGGCGTCACCGTCCAATGTGTTTCCCATTTTACCTTTAAGCGATTTTAGCTATTCACCGTTTTCATACAAATCTATTCTTTCCCACGCAACTGATAGTGGAACCGAGTCAATATCTTTTATATTTTTGTATTTCTCATTCCATTTCAAAACCCCGTACGGGTGAGGCCGTTTCACTTGTTGAGTTCATCTCCCCCTCGAGATTTTTTTCCATTTCTATTGTCCTCATTATAGATGGAGGAGGTGAAACAGGAAAACAGGGAAGGCGGTTTTGCGGCGCGGCGGTGGAGGGCTCGAGCAGCGGGTGTCAAATGGACGTAAATTGCAGGGTTGTCTCTCGAGACGCTCGCCGACGTCTCGTCTCTCAAGGCTGTGTCGGTGTTGACGCCGACGGTGTGCCGCTGCGAAGCTCAGCACACTCTCAACAGTCTGCACACCCCGGGGGTCCCGAGGGGGGCCTTCGGCTTAAATCTTTTTCGCATTTGTCGAGCGGCAACTCAAGTATGCGCGGACTCGCCGGCTAATGAGATTGGGGCGGATTTGACTTTTCTGAAGGAGAGAGGGAGGCGTGGGAGACGTTCCTTGGGCCGCCCATTATCATTAATATTACGCTTACATAATGAATGTAGAGGCACTATGTTTGTTTAATTAATTCCCCGATAAGGGGTATGCTGGGTTTGCTGAAGGGACACAGACACACAGAGAGAGACCTTCCATATTCAGAGTTACCGCATTTTACTTATGCATGATGTCAATGTATTGAAGCAGATATAATTAATATGGATATGAAATATGAATGCTAGGCTATCACGTTTGATGTAGTTGCTGCTGTGTAGTGCGAGCGACAAAAACACGGATCCTTTTAATGCCTTCGACGGGGACGGGAAAATGCGGCGCGTTGCTCTTTGGTGAAGCTTTGTGCTGAACCGGGCGTTTTTTAAGGTTGCGCGCGTCTGAAAATGGCAACGAGAACGGAAGCGAATGTTCCCGGGCCAGGAGACGCTGTTCTATAAGAGACACTCATGTCCCTTATACAGCAGAACTGTGAGGCCCGTGATTCATTATGCGTCTCTGAATATAAGCTGTCAATCACGTCTGGTTATTAACCCGGACAATTACGATTCTTGTCCTTTTAGTGAAGCCCGCAAACAGCGTGCTAACTGATTATATGTGCGTGCCGGGGCAGTAGTCGAGACAAGACCAACTCAGTGGAGTCCAGGTCCACACCGAGTCATAGGTGAATCGAGTCCACGAGTCCAATGCAAGACCAAGACCATGTGACTTTTTATTGTTATAATCGATCATTATATCGATTGCCTGAAGTAGAAAAGGAAAGTTGCTGAAGGCATACTTCAACAAAATGTACCGTACTGAGGACAGAATGAATTGTCGGCAGCTAGTTTATGTTCATAACATAGTTGCACCATTACTTAACTAGAATTGGATGCATCTATTAATCCCATAAAAGTAGTAAGATCAATACTCTATGTAGCGATGCAATTTCGAACACAGCTCTGGTCTCTCCTCAGAATGAGGCTTCAGGGACCAATTTAAAACCCAAACCCATCTCGGTCTCAAGACCGAGATGGGTTTGGGTTTTAGGACCATACACATGGGCGTGTGTGTGTCTGTATCACTCCTCAGTTAAATCAGTGACAGTGTCCCGTTCTCCACTGGACAGAAAGTAAAACACAGAAGTCGTCCGTGTCTACGAAGACCTAAGCGGTGCGGTCCTTATAAAAGGGTATGAAGGTGGAACACACAGTGGTCAGTGGTGGTGATTACCATGGAGAGACACACCCCAGGCCTTCATACTTACTGTCTTCAGTCCCATTGTGTGCTTACTTACTTACATCAGTTCACTCTCCAGAACTGCGTGAGAAAAAAAAACCCTGTTCCGTCTTTCCTTTGAGGATAGTCTTTGAACCGCGTGTATTGTGCGAGTCTTCTCATTGTTTCATTGTAAAGCGTTGGATAAAAGGAGAAAAGCGACGCACATACCGATTGCAAATTCATTCCTGAGACATCAAAAGATGAGCTTTGGCCAGTGATGAGTGAACGTCTATTTTGAGCGGGGGGGGGAGAATACGGAATACAGATTCGGTCGCGATCGCGAAAACGAGGGGAACAAATTGCTTCTTGTTTGCTCGCTAACGTCCGTCTCGTTCCGTGTTGTGTTCGAGAGGCACGGCGCGTGTCGTCGCGACCGACGGACGCGTTTGTGTGAAATTGATGGCGCGTTCCGTAATGTTCCTCGCCCGGCGTCCGTCATCCATCACGTACCCTCGTTTCCCCGCCGCGCGGTCTCGCCCCAAAACGTCTGAGAAATGATGACAAAGCGGAGGTTGGGGGGGATCGGGAGGTGCGCACAAAAAACGCGGGAAGCCAACAGGCCCTTACTGCAGGCTGACAGGAAGTGTGGACGACGACACACGCCGGCAGATGAAGACAATAGAACACATGCGGTGGTGCGTGAAACAAGACAAGATATCCGGTCCAAAGGATGATTCTTCCAGGAAAACACACACACAATGTTTTTCTCAGGATTCTACATTCTCAGTGTTTGTACTTTTATGCAGTCACACTCTATTATTCTGAAGTTATTTCTCTTTTATATTGTTGTGGTTGTTGTCTAAAATACAACAGAGATATACAGTATAATGCTCGCCCCTCGGCTCGAGGACGGGAACGGTGACCCTCCTCGCAAGTTCCACGACACATGGGAAAGAAATCTTATCGACGTTCGCCTCGAGCCGCAGAATCAACAAGGACGAACCGGCCGGCCTGTAGTATATTCGGCGAGATAGATTGACGACGCGACGACGTGACGAACGTCTCGCGCAGTAATCCCCCGAAGTGTCCTTCTCCTTCCCCCTGTGAGAAGTCAATCAAGGACAGCGCGCAAGACATACACCGTACCTGTTCACTTCTTCCTCAAGTCTCCTCTTGCACACCCGCGGGTGCCGTCGAACACCCACCCCCTTTGTGTTCCCCCCCCCGGGGAAGCTGCCGGTAAACAGAGTGTGTGAAGTGAGGAGTGTGTGTGTGTGTGTGTGTGTGTGTGTGTGTGTGTGTGTGTGTGCGGTGGTGCAGCGCCACAGTCTTCTCCCAGTACAGCCCATCAGTAATAAAGTGATTCATCACCGCTAATTGGCTTCTAAAGTGTTACAGCCGCACGGGGAGCCGGGGGGGAAGCATGGATTAGGCGTGTGTGTGTGTGCGTACATCCAGAGGCCTCCGCGTTGCTCCGTGCCTCGCTGGCCTAGATTGTGTTCGCCGGAGTCTGACAAGTGTTGCGCCCGGGGATTTGGGGAGGAGGACGAGGAGGACGTGGATGTGGGAGGTCCCCCCGGTGTGATGCTGGCAAACCGGACAGTTATTTTTCCCGCCCTCTGACCCGCTGTTGTCCCGTGTCCGTCCCCCGCTGAGGATTAGGGTCCCCGCACGAGTGCAGCTCATGAATTAATAACAGGGCGGACGTCCAAGACATCAAAGTTCAGATCTGACAGTGTTGCCACCGTGATACCAACTCGGGAATTCGGACTCGCGTATTTTTCGGGTCAAGCTTGTGTTTCTCGGTGTAAGTATTTAGCAAGTACCTCCGGCAGGGCTTGTACATCAGAGTGCATCATGGGATTTTTTGTTTGTTGGCAATACTTGTTGTTCTTCTTCTTGTTATTATTATTTTCTTGCGTACTGTCGCCTGCCATGTCACAAGAGCTTCACTGTTCAGAATGGCCCTGGTATGAAGAACACGTCACAATAAGGGAGCTTACCAACGTTTTCTTGCCACTCAGAAGCACCAGGAGCGTATCCTGAGGTGGTGGATACTTCTCTGACGATAAGTGGCCCGAGCCGCTGGTGTTTGCCAGAGGGTCTCGGTTGCCCAGGAGCCCCAGTGGTGGGCAGCTGGGTGATGTGGTGATGTGGTGATGTGGTGATGTGGTGATGTGTGTGGAGGCCTGGGAGACAGGGGGCGCTGTGGGGTGCTGGTGGTGGGTCAGCCCTCGCCTCGGTGGTTCCTCGGTGGTCGTAGCAGTGGTCTGGGCTTGGCTTTGTGAGCTGAACCCAGAGAGGGGTGCAGTACACACACCATACACACAGCACACACCACACACACACACCCACACACACACACTCACACACACACCCATACACACACACACACACACACACACACACAACACACAACACACATAAAATAGACAGTCTATCCCTCTCTCTCTCCATCTCTTCGTCATCTCTCTCTCTCTCTCTCTCAACACACACACAACAGCAAATACACCACCCACAACACACACACACACACACACACACACACACACACACACACACACACACACACACACACACACACACACACACACACACACACACATAAATACACACACACACACACACACACACACACACACACACACACACACACACACACACACACACACACACACACACACACACACACACACACACACACACACACACACACACACACACACACACACACACACACACACACACACACCCCAGGGCTTATGAGTGCCGTTTCTGCTTGTTCCCCCACTCCACTCCCCTCCTCCTCCCTCCTCCTCTCCCCCTCCTCCCCCCTCCTCGGTTCCCTTATATTTAGCCTACTTTTTTTTTTCATTCTCCAGGACGAGTGCACCCCTCCCCCCCCCTCCCCCCATGGCCATGACAATTCTCATTTATGTTTCATGCCTGGCTCTTTCTCTTACGCGCTCGCTCACACCCGCCACTCCACCATCACCACCACCCCCCCACCCCCCCACCCCCCCCGCCGCCTCGCTTTCATTTCCTTTCTCTCCCCACCATCATATTTTTCTATGGCCTTTCGTTTAGTTCCACACACTCTCCCGTGGCACCCCTTCTACTCAGCCTGCTGCCAACCTCCCTCCTCCCCTCTCCCCACATGTGTGCCTTTGGGTTTTCCCGTCTGAAACAGTAGTAGAGAGAGGAGAGAGTTTGCCGGCCAAAGCGGAACACCACACGGGCGCCTGCGGTGGCGACGGCAGCGGCACCTGGAGATCCTAAACGTGGCCACGCCTCCCCCCCCCCCCCGCAACAAGATGGACGTCTCCTCCTCCTTACTTACTTTACCGGATTACTGTGAAGCGTCGTCGTACTTGTCACTCCCCAGGGGGTGCTGCTGAGCGGTTGAGTGTTTTGTGCTGATCACCCCCCCCCTCCACCCATCCCATCCACCCACCTACCCGCCTACCGATGTACCGACGTTTGAGAGCCGCCATCACGCCCACGCCTCCCCGATCAGGAGGTGAATACACACACTTTGGAGTTTCTGCGGCGGTGCTGGCAGGTCTGAGCCCCGAGAAGCATGACAGGGAGACGGAGACGGAATAGCAATGGCCTTTTTTTTTTTTCCCGTTTTACTTCAGTCAACAGGCAAGGTCAAAAGCCGGGAGCTCGGTCCCACAGGTCAACAAATCCGACAAGGTGGCAAGGCGGGGAATCAGAGGTCCACAAAACAGGCAAGTTTGCAGTTTCAATAGCGGGGACGTTTTGGAAGACAATGTGTCAACAGAGAGGACACACGCAGGGACGTGGACGGGTATTTGTACTAACGATGTCGTGGCCCGTGCGGTCGTAGAACTCGCGCATGTTGAACGGCCGCGGCTTGAAGTTGTGGAAGTCCGCCTTGAGCCTCAGGGATTCCAGGACGCTCTCCTCCACCAGGTGCACGTCCCTGATCTCATACCTGCACAGGTGAGAGGGGGAGAGAGAGGGAGAGAGAGAGAGAGAGAGAGAGAGAGAGAGAGAGAGAGAGAGAGGGATGCAGAGAGAGAGGATGAGAGAGAGAGAGACGGGTATTTGTACTAACGAGGGACCAACGAGGTAGCGAGCTGCGGGTGAAGGAGGAGGTGGGGGGCGGGGCCAAACAGGTGAAGGGGATGAGGTGATCGGCCCTTACCTGTGGTGGGCTTACCGGTGGCTGTGCCCAAGCCTGTATGATGATCCGCACGTATCTTCCGAATACTGTATACTGTACCTGTACCTGTACTTACCTGTCGGGGGTTAGCCTTCCTCGCAAAATAATGAAAGACATGAGCGTCCTTGTATTCACTTGAAGAACGTGGAGCCAACAGAGCAAGGTCGCTTCCATGTTGCTAAACAGTGCAAGGACAACGCTTACGTTCCAAATAAACATCATATTTTATCTATAATATTACATTATATTATATTATATACATATATTATATTATATACATGTATATATGTTTATGTATTATATATGTTATATATATAATTTTGGTTTATAATTTATATATATATAATTTTTCTAAATGTATAAACATTGAGACCAATATGATTAAAAAATGGTCATGATAATGTCTAATTCAACATGATTTTACAGCATCGTTAAAAGTCCTGCAAGTGATGCGTTATTCTGTGTGTGCAGTGTGTCCTTTCATCCACACACGTGTGCATACTGTATGCACAAGAGCTTGAGCGTGAGCCCACACACAGGGTCACTCTCCACAGCTTAATACACGACACTGGAACATCACCATGCGTGCACTGGAACATCACCATGCGTGCACTGGAACATCACCATGCACTGGAAAAGCACCATGCACTGGAACATCACCATACATGCACTGGAACGTCAACACACTGGAACATCACACCATGCACTGGAACATCACCATGCACTGGAACATCACCATACACTGGAACATCACCCTGCACCGGAACATCACCATACACTGGAACAGCATCATGCACTGGAACAGCACCATGGAACAGCACAGTGCACTGGAACAGCACCATGCAGTGGAACATCACTATGCACTGGAACAGCACCATGCACTGGAACATCACCATACATGCACTGGAACATCACCATACATGCACTGGTCACCCTAACATGCACTGGAACATCACCATGCACTGCCACTGGAACATGGCACCAGAAGACCCGCGATGTCGGAAGGACGAGGAAACATCACCATACCCCCCACTGGAAAACCCAGCTAATGTCCCAGCCATCAAGACGTGTGTGTAATCGAGGAATCTCTCTCCTCCTCCTTTGG